>CM002479.1:1220537-1236354 GCA_000325765.3 Leersia perrieri
CGATCCGTACAACCCAAAAAAAAAACACCAAACCCCTTGCATATTAACCGAAATTGCAGGCCGAAAATGACAAAGATGGGAACAATATGAGTTGCAACTTTTAGGTGCTCATCTAGGCAACTCAAATACAGTGTCCATTTGGTAAACAAACCCATTGTTGACTCAGATAAAACACTAACCACACGAACTTGCTACAAAAAGATGATCAAGGACTAGGACTAGGACTTGCAGAAAGTTAGAAAGGATTCACTGGAGAGGAAGCTGATCAAGAAGCATCAGATGAGGAGTGCGTACCTTGAGGGTGTCGCCTTGCTGCTGTGGAGTGTGCGAGCTAGCGAGCATACGAAAGGGCCCAGAACAGCAGTTCCACTATCGGAGTCTCCTAGACGAAATGGTCTAATGTATAGATGTATGTGAATAAGCAGTCGTGTCACTAAGCAATGGCTCATCACCATCCACCGTCAGATAACCTCGAGATACGTGCCTCTGGAATTAGCTGGAATATAAGCACGGAGAACTATTAAATGGTTGCTACTTAAACATAGAGTAGAACAGTGGTGTAGTTTCATCTAGAAAAGAACAGCAGTGTAGGAGTCGTTCAGTCTTTCATGGCAGACTCACTGGTGATTGAATTTCTGATAAACCATTGCACAGCAGGTTCAATTCATTTCACCTCAGTTTTTCTTCTCTTATGAGATTATCTCATTCTTTTCCGGTCAAAAGTAGTAAAAGTACAGTAGCGTTTTTAATCGCCTTCTGACAAGAGCAAATCTTGCTATAATTTCAGAGAGAACGTACATCGGGAAAACATCTAAACAGATATGCAGCAGAAAGCCAGTTGGTAGCATCAACTCCAGTAGATCCTACTCCCTCCGGTTGTAAATGGTTGACGCTAGCTTATTTTTGAACTAGCTAGCGTCAAATAAAAAGGAACGGAGGGAGTTCATCTCGATGCAGCAAAGACCTATGTGATTTTCACCTACTGCCGCCAAATCGTTGCATGGTGGCCGCCTTCACTTCCAGGAAGCGTTTTGCGCACTTGGACAGACACGAGGCTTCACTGCTGCTGAAGCTGCTTCCAATGCTCCCAGTGATGCATTTGTCCCAGCAAACATCAGTGAGCTTGGCCACAATCTCGTTTACCATTGCCTTCTTCTTCTCCTCCTGAGGGGAAAAACCACAATGTCAGTAACATTTCTGTGAGTAGCAGGCACCATGATTCTGCAGTTGAACATGAGATATTGAACGAGAAAAGGAAAAGGAACTGAAAGTATGTTTCCCAAAAAAATTTTTGCAAGAGGAACTTTGACAGACATGGCTTAATTATCTATTGTCCAAATAATTAAGATGTCATGGAAATAAAAAAATATTTTTTGTGTGTGTAACAGGAGCACAAGCAAGCAACTTCTGAGCATTCATAGCATATCAGAAACCAGGGGCAAACGTCCTAGCAGCACACCAGAATTAAAGAAGGCACCTTTCACTCAAGTCACCAGAAACATGTCCTTGTAAGTTTCAACATGCCATAACACACTGCATAATCATTTTTTTTTATGGAAGGTAAATTTTCATGCATAATCATTTTTCTATATAAAAAAAAACTGGTAGCTAATCATATTTAATAAAGGTGAAAATCCCTTTAAAGTTTGATCTCACTGTTGTATTCTTTGATTGGATTATGCAAGTGTAAACATACAGAGCGTGATATTAACTAAAACCTAGCTGTTTTCACTCTCATGTTTCACCATTGAAAGATACACAATATTACAAATTTAGGTGATTGTTGCAAAAACAATATTACAAATTTGCACATAGCAACAAGCCAGACCCCTATATGAGTTAGCATACTCCGGATTTTAGGACTATTGCAATTTAATAAATTACTGTGTAAATGAAAACTGTATCTTGGATACCATCAGGTCAATTTTAACTTGCACTCTGAATGAATGAACTATTGTCGCCCTTAAATACATAGAAACACAAAAGCAATTATGAACGACAAAATCTCTCTTCAGTTGAGCGTTGCAAGCTATGGATTTAAGTAGGTAAAGATTTACATTAATCACCAGGACCATTCAGGTGGTACCTACATCAGATTCTCTCCAAAATATGTGGTTCAGGTTCAGGTCAACTGGACTAGTTGTACTAGTTTTGTACAACGAATTGGTTGAAATCCACGACCGCAAGCTGGACTAACTCCAGTTGTACTATTGATTACCCTTTCAAGTTTCAACAACAGAACCAGATATGAGATTTGTGACCAAAACAACCTCCATTATCATAATACAAAACTTGTGTTGTGCACTTATAGTTGATACTTTTCAAAAAACAATCTATGTTTGATACTTCATACTACCTACGTAACACCATTATGTCCCAATAACACGCACCTAGGATTCGAGTACATCTCTAAGCCCAACATTAGGGCAAAACCTTACTCTTAGGTAATGCATTTTTTGTCTCGTCATGTATAGAAATTTCTAGACTGAAAAATGTTTCTAGGCAATTGAAAACGAAATCCTAAATAAATATATACAGAAGGCAATGGTTGGAACAGGAAAGGACAAACTTGGCCCAAATCTGCAGTCTGTTCGCCCAAAGCTCTAAAACTTCTGGGTCATCACGAATCACCGAGTAGATCTCAAAAGAACACAAAATCAATCGCAAGTATACCAAAACAGATGTGCTGATGAGGAACGAGAAATCAAGAGACGGGGAGGCTGCTAAGTTGTTAGGGTTCTCTAGGTTGAGTGGGTGGGTCGTCTCTCATCTCCCTAACACTAATGGATTTACCTCTAGCATGGCCTGCAGGCGCAGATTGCTGAGCGCTGAAGCATCCATGGCTCCTCTCCTCTTCAGCCCTTCTCCCCTCCGCTTGGATTGTCTCGCACTCTCGCTCGCGAGGAACAGGAAAATCTTCTCCTTCGCAAATTTCCTTCTCCCCCTTCTCGGCGGCTGTAGAGGAGAAGAAGAAGAAGAAGAGGCCCTCATGGGCTCTTTTCGAGAAATAATAGACTATGGGCTTTCCTGTGAATCAGATCGCTAAATGGGCCATAGGCTTTTTTGACTTTTTGGCCCAATTAAAAGCGGCCCGCCTCAACCGCTCCCGAGTCCCGAAAGCTGGCACTGATCAGTCACTGTCAGTCGACAAAGCATTCGAGCCAACCTAGGCGAATAAATCATGGAAGATCAGTAGTGGAATTGCAATTAACACTTGTGCATTGCTGCGTAAATTACTGCATCCTCCCGTGACAGATGTGACGATTAGTGTCGCATATATGTCTTGCAAGCAATGCAACTTGTACGTTGTGATTGTGGATTTTCAGGGCAAACGAACACGCAAGAGAGATCCGATCGAGAAAGCATATAGTATGAGCTATCATATGAGAACAATCAAACGCAACCTTTATATATGACTAGGATGATATATGGATATATCTGTCGATCGATCCATGGATGGAGCAATGCGTGCGTACGTTTCTTTGCAGTGCACGCATACACATTTTATAGTGATTAGCGATCAGATGACGACAGATCAGTGGTGGTAAATGAGACCCATCACTATCAAGCATGTATGATCGATCGATCGATGTTCCTTGACGTTTAGGCTTTGCTTAGTTCATGAAATTTTTTTACGAAAACATCACATCATCACATCAAACGTTTGATCAGATGTCGAGAGATGTTTAGCCTAATTAATCCGTCATTAGCACATGTGGTTACTATAGCACTTATGACTAATCATGACATAATTAGACTCAAAAGATTCGTGTCGTCGTTTACAGCCCAACTGTGTAATTAGTTTTATTTTTTATCTATATTTAATGCTTCATGCATGAGTTTAAAGGTTTAGTGTGATGTCCTACATGGCTACATTTTAATGACCACACTTCAATCAATTTCAGCATGTACAGAAAATCGAAGTATATTGTTGGATAAAACACGCCACATATAGACTAGACTAATCTCTACAACGACCTGTGCTACACAACATGTTTCAATATAAGTAACATCATCAGCTAAAAAGGGAAAAGATCTAAATATCACGGTAATAGGATTGTTATTTCTGTATCGTGTCCTGCCTGTGTAGAATGAAGATGACAGTCTTCAATGCCACTATTCTGACCAAATCCTGGAGGAGAGCTAACTGTAATCATGTAGTCTTGTTAAATGTGATTAATTGATTAGGTTATCTGCATTATCCTTTTTATGCTAACTCTGATCGATGGTGACCCCAACTACGTCATCCCTTGTGGTAGCAAGAAACCAAAGGAACCAATCGTCCAACCCTCTCTCTATTGTACACTGTTTTGCTCATTCAGACCAAATACGCTATTGGGCCCACAGTCAGCCAGATGCCGTTGGGCAATCCATTCCACTATAGCTACGGATAAATACTCCATCCACTATAGCTACGGATAATCCCACGTGGCTGTCAGTGGGCCCCGCACCCAACCGCCGCGCCGAACCCGAATCCCCGCCGCCGCAAGCAACTCTTGTCCGTGCCATCACCGGCCGGCAGCATCCCATCACCAATTCACCATCACGCGGCCGCGCCTGCGAGCTCTTCCCCCACACCCCTTGCGTTGCGTGCTCACTTCACTTGCGAGGCACTCTTCCCTTCAAAGCCACTCCCACTCCCCCCGGCTACTTAACACCAAAAGCCTCGTTCGCGGCTTGTCCTGCTCCCACGCCTACTCCTCCTCTTCCTTCTTTCTTTCCTGAGGTCTTGGATGGTGGGCTTATGGTGAGGAATTTTGGTGAAATCGTTTTACTGCTTGTCTTCTTTTGGTTTCTTTGGTTATGCGGACGACCTGTTCGATGAAATGACTGTGAGAAGGGATTTGATTGGTCTTTGTCTTGTGTAGCATGACGAGGATGTGATGAGATCATTTGGAACTCGGTTTTACTTATAATTTCCAAATTGACTGTATTTTTTTGTATTCTCGTGTCAACTCTTTTATGGTTTTCTAATTTTGTACTTGTGCAAATGATTGCAAGTCTGGTTATATTATAGACATGGTTTTGCACATATCACTGTCTTCTCTCTACGTTTGTCTTTCGTTTCTTCTAATGGTATCCCTGTTTTGATGCCATCTAGTAATAGCAACTACTTACCGATGCCTATCTTCCTTAATTGACTTGTCATACTGCATCATCTTCTGGCCTTATTTGTTCAACAGACACAAGGACCTCACTAATGTTTGCAAGTCCAAGTATGGGTTCTAGAGAAGCGTCCCTGAGTACCATCCTCTGCTTCTTGCTTCTGTTTTCCCTTGGCTGCAAATGTATTGCATCAGAATTACACGCGACCCAGACAGCGGTCCTCAAGGTTGATGCCTCACCACCGCTAGCTCGACAGATCCCTGAAACACTATTTGGAATATTTTTTGAGGTAAGCTGTCAGATATATATAGTAATTCTGTTTTGCACAATTACACTGTATCATTTTGTCATTTACTATGACACTTTGTTAGGATGATCAAGTAGATTAGCACACCCAGAATAATTCAGGTAGACTACATGTTCCACTATGTCCTGACGGTAATTATCTTGGCTAATATTGTAGGAAATCAACCATGCAGGAGCTGGTGGTATATGGGCAGAACTTGTCAGTAACAGAGGTACCTAAATTATTTTATTACAATATATTTATTTATTTTGTTCGGTTTTCCAGACAAAACATGAGTTTGTTTTGGATGGATATTGATAAATTCTCGTGCCAAGCCATTTGATTAATTAACTTATGTTTTCCTCCAGAAACTTAAACAAGAATACTTTTAAGCATAGCTTTTGTGTAACTGGAACTACAAAATTTTGATTAAGAACATAAATTTGAAAGAAAATAAAATGCCCTTTCATGAAAATTATATTGACATTCAGTGCTTATTACAACAAGATTATGGGTTTTATGTGCAGGTTTTGAAGCTGGAGGCCCTCATACCCCCTCAAATATTGATCCATGGTCTATTATTGGAGATGACTCTTCTGTATTTGTGGCGACTGATCGAACATCATGTTTCAGTAGGAATACTGTTGCTCTAAGGATGGAGGTTCTGTGTGATAACTGCCCAGCTGGTGGAGTGGGCATTTACAATCCAGGGTTCTGGGGCATGGTATGGGTTTATGCATTATTGATCTTAAGTCTTAAGTTCTTTTGTCACTGTAATGCTTCCATTTTGTTGTTTTTCCATCAAAATAGCTATTAAATCATTGATTTCCACACATTCTGTTACAAATTTTCAGGTTGTTAGTGCTCGGATGTTGGGCAAAATTTTGTTACATTTGTTTTCCTACCTTTTACACTGCTTTTATTTCAATACTTTGATCACCCTTAATTTCCATACCAACTTCCAGAACATAGAAGATGGGAAGACCTACAATTTAGTGATGTATGTTAAATCCCCAGAAGATGTGGAGCTGGCAGTTTCACTTACAAGCTCTGATGGGTTGCAAAATCTGGCTTCAGTTACCATACCGTTAGTATCTTTTCACTTAATACTGGGACAAGAGAGCATGGATGTTTTCCTATTCCCATTATTTGAAAGGGTTGTATTGTTGCAGAGTTTCTGGTGCATCAAATTGGACAAAACTGGAGCAGAAGTTGATCGCTCAAGGAACAAATAGAACCTCAAAGCTTCAAATAACAACTAACAAGAAGGGAGTTGTATGGTTTGATCAAGTATCACTCATGCCTTCAGACACTTACAAGGTACTTTATGTTTTCTTTTCTAACTTTGTTACTGGAAAACCTTAATTATTCAACAAAGAGAGTCATAGTACATCATAAATAAACAACATGAACTATTCAATTTTTATTGATACAATAAAGAGTGAACTTCTGAATATGATGCATTGTGCTGGTCAACCGCAATTATTCTCCAAAGCAAGATGCATTCAAATTACAATGCATGCAATCCTCCATAAAAAATATCACACCTAAATGTCACTTTCTGTTAATCTTATGAGTTTACTTAGGCATTGGTCAAGTCAAATTTTGGTGTGTGCAGCTCCCTTAGCCTTAACATTTTACTTATTTTTTGCACTTGATATTGGTGCCATTTTTAGCCCTGTACCATGCAAAATACACCAGTGTGGCACCCAAATTCACTGCTTCCCCTTGTATAATGAGTTACTTCACTGCTTCCACTTTTGGTCCTTATCACTGCGTACTTATGAGTGCTGTTCACATGTTGGCTAATCTGTATAGGACATCAAAATATTTGAATTAATTTTATCTTGTTAACTTAAAAATGAATTATATATCATCTTATGTTATCTTTTTCTTGTACTGCCTACATTTCTTCTACACATACAGGGACATGGTTTTCGCACAGAACTTATATCTATGATGTTGGATTTGAAACCAAGATTCTTGAGATTTCCTGGTATGATCTGTTTTTCCAATTGAAAATCAAATTCTTGATGTTTGCACACATGTGCCAGAAATGTCTGGGATAATTGACTCGATTTGCATGCAAACAATTGTAGGAGGTTGCTTCGTGGAGGGGGAATGGTTAAGGAATGCATTCAGGTGGAGGGAATCTATTGGCCCATGGGAAGAGAGGCCTGGACACTTTGGGGATGTTTGGCATTACTGGACTGATGATGGCCTTGGTTATTATGAATTTCTCCAGGTACCTGTTTAATTGATTTTATTTATGCCCTTCATTTTTTATCACTCCCTGATCATATATTGCTTATAAACTCTACATTTTTCTAATATAAACTTTGAAATCTACCTCAAAGCTTTCTGAGGACCTGGGTGCTGCCCCAATCTGGGTGTTCAACAATGGTAATTTTGTCAAATTATTTGTATCTTGGCCACCACTGTTGACCTACCTAATCGCTGCTAAACTCTTTTAAATATCAGGAATCAGCCATAATGATGAAGTTAACACTGCTGCGATTGCTCCTTTTGTAAAGGTATGTTCTGTACTCTCTAGTTTATTTTCTGTCAGGCCAGATGTACTTTTCACTTTAAAATGCACTGTGATGTCCTAGCTATGGCTGGGCATTACCATGGATATGGTACATGAGAAAATTGATACTAACTTCACTGCCATCCTAGTAGTGGCTCCATCTTTTATCTGTGCATACCTAAATATTAAAGATCTTCATTGTGCAGATCCTAAGAATGTAACTGCATATGATGAATCTCCTTGAATGATGCTAAAACTCTTGCCTTAATTCATCAATATTGACACAGAGCTTGCTTCGGTGTCAAGAAAACAGAGATGTTTTGGGGTTTGTTCTTTCACTCTATTAATTTAAAAGGTTCTTTATAAAAAAGTTAATTGACGAAATTCACAAGTAGTTGTGATGTTTAACCTGAATTTGCATTATGGTCTACTTACAGATAGTAACATACTTACCAAATATCTGTCCCAGAATTAAAACTATGATAGTTGTCATAACCCTTTTTTTTAACATCTCTTGTCTTTTTACAGGATGTATTGGACAGTCTAGAGTTTGCAAGGGGGAGTGCAGAATCAACATGGGGTTCTGTTAGAGCTGCAATGGGGCACCCTGAACCATTCCCTGTCAAATACGTTGCAATTGGAAATGAAGATTGTGGGAAAAAATTTTACCGCGGTATATTCCAAACCTACTTTCTTATTTTATCCAATTCACCTTATAAGTTGGACAGGCTTGTCGTAAGGATCAAGAAGGTGTGTGTTCAAGGGAAATGATACACATGAACCATGCTAATCCTGTAAAATATTTTTCATGGAGATAATCTCTCTCTCTCTCTCTCTCCTCATTTTAAACATTGGGCTACTTTTGGGGATTGGACTTGTATTTCAAAATTAAAGCAACTCAACAAAATAAATCTCTGTATGAAATAAAGCCTTCAACTTCTGTATGATGCTCTCTTTTTCCCAAGAAGTCATTCGTTAATTTATTGACATAAATCTCAAAAACAAACCTTACAAGAAAACATTTGTTTATTACTCCCTCTGTCCCAAAATATAACAAGTTTTAGAAAAGTCAAAGTCAAGCATTTCAAATTTTAACTATTAATAGTGAAAAACTCAAAATGAACTATCGCATAAAAACGATGTTATTAGATTCATCATTAAACAAACTATTATAATATGCAATTATTTTTAATTTAAAATAACTTATTTTTACAAATACTACTGGTCAAAGTAGCGTCTTGAGGGAGTACACTATTTCGAGCTGCATACAATATTTCCTTTTTTTTATTCCATGCGTATCTTTTTTCCTCTTTTGTACTTCATCAAGCCAATGATACTTACAGAAATATATTTTCTCAATTTTAACCCTTGCAAATAAGCTAGTATTAATACCACATAAAAACAAGTCCCAATATATTTAGTAATGGAGGAAGTAGTGATTTTCATTTCTTAAAAGAAATGGATGCAAATTATTTATTTATTATCATAATCCCCTAAGGTACTGCACAAGATTTACTTAAAGTGTGTAGAGAACAATATGCATTCAATTACCTAATGGTACTGCACAATGTAAATTCTCTTTTTATGTATTCTCTTATCCATTATACAGGCAATTACCTCAAGTTTTATAATGCTATAAGGGAGGCCTATCCGGACATTCAGATGATTTCAAATTGTGATGCTTCATCAACACCACTTGACCATCCTGCTGATTTATATGACTTCCATGTAAACTACTCATCCTTTGGAGTTCTATTCCGCACTTGTCATTCTTTGTTGCCAATTTCATGGCTTTTACCATTTATCAAATTCTAACAGTGCTTCTTTTTCTAGGTCTATACTGATTCTAAGACTTTGTTTTCAATGAAGAATACATTTGATAGATCATCTCGTAATGGGCCCAAGGTATGTTCTATGCCTGTAATTCCATTGCTCTATAGACCTTTTCATTTGTGGGAAGATACTTTTAAAATAGCACCGCAAAACCTTCCATCTTTTATGATCTATATTTTAGATTATTAATCCAGGACTTCCTGGCATCTCTCTAGGTATATTTTTAGGATGGTCTCTGTCCTCTTTTTCTCAATAATAGTTCAGTAACATCCAGGGTGCATCTTGTCATGTGTGTTTCCATGTTTTGGGTAATCTTGGAACCTTGTTGCTTGTCTTGCTTATTCACTTGTCAAATTATTAATGCACTACCTATTGATATATTCTCATCATGGTTAGCCATTAAATATATTTCTTAATATGTTTTGCTTGCAGGCTTTTGTTAGTGAATATGCTGTTTGGAGAAGTGACGCAGGTAGAGGAAGTCTTCTTGCTTCATTGGCAGAGGCTGCTTTCCTTACTGGACTGGAGAAGAATAGGTGATATTTTCTTGAATATGTTCTTAATTCTCTCTGGGTTGTCTGATGGTAACACTTGAGCTTTCCTTGATAGATCTACTACCAAATGCAAGGAGACCTTTACTGTGAGTTAGTAACCTTCCTTTTATTGGTTCTTTGCAGTGATATTGTTCAGATGGCAAGTTATGCACCACTCTTCGTAAACAATAATGATCAAACGTTAGTTTTGATGTCTCCATGGTTTCTTTGTTTCTTGTATTCTGTTTTGATTTAACAGTTGTAATAATGCTTGAATCGCACAATCAGGTGGAACCCAGATGCTATCGTATTTAACTCCTGGCAACAATATGGAACTCCTAGTTACTGGATGCAGACGCTTTTTGGTGAATCTAGCGGTGCTATGATTCATCCAATTACAATCACTTCCAGCTACTCTAGTTCTCTGGCAGCATCTGCAATTACATGGCAGGATTCTGAAAATAGCTTCCTAAGAGTAAAGGTAACATCTTTTTTTTTTTTTTCTAAACCTACTCTACATCTGTAGGAGAATTGCATACCTCATGAATTAGCCTCGAAATCCCTTGTGCAGATTGTAAACTTTGGGTCAGATCCAGTGAGCCTCACGATCTCTTTAACTGCGCTTCAAGCTCATGTCAACGCAGTGGGATCAACCGCTACTGTTCTCACATCCAGTAATGTGATGGACGAGAATTCTTTTAGTAACCCGAATAAGGTAAGCAAAAATTTCTGATTTCTCTCTAGATGTAACGCACATATCAATGTCTAGTAGAGTGTGTGGTTTCGGTCATCTGAAGCCAAAGCTTACTTATGACGACCAATGCAGGTTGTACCGGTCAAAAGCCAGCTACCCAATGCTGCAGAGCAGACGCAAGTCACGCTTGCTCCTCACTCCTTCTCATCATTTGATCTTGCGCTGACCCAGTCCAAACTTGTGGCAGAGATGTGAAGCGGCAACACAAAGTTACCGACAAAAACACAAGAATACATGACATTTGATATGCAAATACCAGAAAGCAGTCCATATATATGCATGTACGTTGAAGCACTACTGTATAGTGTACACAGAGGAAATGATGAATAAAATTCACATCAGGCCTAGATGCTTCTCTTTCTTTGTATTTTGAGATAAAGAAAGGTTTATTGATCTCATATAATTACATCGAGGTGACATTGTCGTTCTATTATCACTTCCGGTCTTTACATAGTTAAGATGCCACCAACTTATGATTATTAAATAAAAAACGACATTCCATCAAGTATCATGTTGCAAGCCTGCAACGAGCTACAATATGCAATGCCATAGAAACACATGGACCGTGAGAAAGACTCCAAAAGTAACAACTCCGAGAAGTAGACGCCATGCATGCACGCCATCATTGGCTCATTGCCATGCTACTACTAATAAAGGTTCTAGTTTTTCACTTTGAAAGGCCAAAACTCTTTGGACTCCAAGCAATTCCTTCAACAAGGAAATGACAATAATGGCAGAACTAAATATTTTTCTCAGGAGTTGAGGAACTGTTACCTACTAAATCAAGTCCCGTAGTGATGCTTTCCCTTCTTTTCAAGCCAAAAGCAAACCATATCTCCCGACCTTGAACAACTGCAAAGTCCCATAGTGTTATTGATTATGGCTTATTGACATTTTTAGGATGTTCTCGTCTTTTGGCCTATAAATTTATATCTATATGTTGTTGCTTCCGCAATACTATCTATATCTATATTAAAGTAGTTGTTTTTGAAATTTTATTGTTTTGACAAGGTTGTATAGTTTTGGTAGCATCCTAGACTTGTGTAATTTTCTAGGGTGTTATAGGACCACTTAAATAAAACCAATTGATTCCTATCCTCATGTGAGATTGGATGGCTATATGATATATTGGAACAATGATATAGTTCATTTCTTGCTTCCAGTATTAATTAAGCTTATGACCTGGTTATTGCTATTTACTACTACGGCTACTACAATGCTGCTTGCAGGTTAGTAAGACCATATTGAATGCTTATTACCTAGTTTTATACTAAATTATGGATGCCTAAAAAATTATCCCGGCAATGCATGCTGGTAGCTTTATAAATGCATATAGATAGTTTTATAAGGTAATAAGGAACAACTTATAGCATACATTGTGGATGCTCTAAGGAGTACTCCCACAATGTATAAGGAAGCCATAATGGGCTTATTGTCACATTACAAATGCCCTGAGATGATATGCACTTTTTTTTTACACGTTGAGATGTTTGAATGCTAATGGTTTAGCCAATATAATACTTGCAAGTATATTGTATTTTTCACCATGTAAATATATTTGTTGCGCCAAAAGTGCAATGGGACATGGAGTGTCTTGGCCCATTTCTAAGGAAAGTCATTTTAGAACCTACGTGTATTTGCACATATGTTTTGCATGCGACCCAAATAATTAAATTTGGTTAGAGTAAAATACACCAGCGGTACCACAACATATGTGGTGGGTGCAGTTTAGTCACACATACTGTAATTTGCTCAAATAAGTCACACAACTTGCTTTAGGGGTGCAATCTTATCAAAAAAAATCATATCACATGAAGTATTTTCTATCAAGTTGAATGTTGTATTGAATTAATACGTCGCTTATGACCATGCGAATATGCAAACGATAAAAATGAAAGTTAACCTCATGTTTCACTTGCAACGATATATTGTGCTTTTAATATACACAATTGCATATTACTTAATATTCAATAATTTAATATAATTCATATCGTATTGAATTTATCACTGATAAATAGATAGTTTGCTTATTTTCGGGTCGGATGTGGCCATGTTTGTACAAGATATCAATACGTAAACATATTGCACACGTTTAATGTAATTTGCACCTTAAACACAAGATGAGTGACACATTTGAGCAATTTATAAGATGTGTGACTAAATTGTACCCACCTCGCAAGTTGTGGTACCACCGATGCATTTTACTCTATAAGTTAGCTCACAAACATGAAACTTCAAATTTGACCTATATTTGGAGAAATTAAAATAACAAATTATGTCAACACTCTACAGTGTTAAATTTTGTTATTTTTATATGTCCAAATGGCAATTGAATTTTAAGCTGCATGTTTGTGTATTATTTTGTATTATCACTAACATGACTAAATTTTTTAATTTTTTTGTAACTATTTAGGCTGCATACATATAGCACGGTGCCATACGTACGGAGGAAAATAATTAGTAAATATGTGGAGAAAATTAACAAGAAAGTATGTATGGATCGATTCGATATGTTTCAAGATGTGGAGGATTCCATCTTGAGAAAGGCAGAGGCTAGCTTGGCGAGGCCAAAGGTGTCGTAGTCCTCATCGGTGATCGGCGACGTCACATTGCTCTTCCCAAACCCATCCTCGCATTCCTGCACTGTGCTGGCCGATTTCTCCAGCGCCGATATCGCATCGGCGAGCTTGTTGCCCTGCACGTCGGCGACGATGCCTGGCTGAGCTTGCAGCAGCCGGCGTACGCCGCCTGGCACGACACGAGGCATTGCTTCTTCTTCTCCGTGGCGTTCTGGCCGAGCAGGGTGTCAATCTTGGACTTGGTGGTTGTGGCGTTGGCCGTGAGGAGGTCGATGGTGATGGCGCCGTAGTCCTTGAAGCCGGTGGAGCCGTGGCTCCGGTTGTCGGAGCTGAGCGCCTCGATGCAGAACGTGACGCTCACCACCCCGCTGTTGCCGGCGACGGTCTTGCGTGCGCCCCACAGGTCCGAGTCGATGCCGGCGGCCAGCTGAGACGACGACGCCGCCGCCGCAAGGAGGACGGCACCATTGTTGGAGTTGGAGTTGGAGTTGGAAGAGGACATTTTCACTTTTCCTGTGTGCTGCTGGTGTGGTGGATTTGATCTTGAATTGTCGATCTTAATTTTCTGGACGCCCTTGCGCGTGAATTATCGGTTTAAATGGCAACCGCGCGCTCACCAATGAGACAACAAATAAGATTTAAATGGCATGATTATCTCCAATTAATGAGATTATGTGGATCCATAAAATCGATTATTGATACCGTACCTTCCTGGTTAATTATTGCCGCCTTGCCTGCCGCGAATAGATGATTTTTTTTTGGAAGCAAATTAACGGGGAGAGAAATTAACGGGAATTCAATAATTAATTTACGGACGATATCCACGCCATCTAATCATATATTCATATCAGGCCATTAAACGCCATATAAAACTCTTGTGCGTGTATAAATTGAAGCGCAAGAACCATCCCATTCAACATCGATCATTTTTCAAAATACATAGGCCGTCAAAGTTGAAATCCACATCCACAATGGCCTCCTCCAAGTCCAAGAATGGCGTCAGCGGCGCCTTCCTGCTCGTCGCGGTCCTCCTTGCTGCCGCATCTCAGCCTCAACTCGTCACCAGCATCAACTCGTTCCTGTACGGCGCGTGCAAGACCATCACCGGCGGCAGCGGCCTCATCGGCGTCACGTTCTGCATCGACGCGCTCAGCTCCGACAGCCGGAGCAGCAACGTCAGCAACTACAAGGAGTTCGCCATCATCGCCGTCGACCTCCTCACCACCAACGCCGCGCTGCCTCCAGTCATGCCAGACGGTTTACGGTGACATACTGCAAGGTCAGGCCGCCGTCGGCGATGCGGTGAAGGGCGGAAGGTTCCAGGAGGCGATTTCGTCTTTGGAGAAATCGGCCAGTGCTGTGAAGGAATGCCAGAATGGGTTTGGGAAGAGCAATGTGGCGTCGCCGTTGTCAGCGGAGAATGACGACGCGTTCCAGCTTGCCGAGCTCATCGTTTTGCTGATCCGTGACGAACCATGATAGAGATCGATAATGTTTTGCTTTAATTGCATTCCTCTAGTACATGTTTTCGCAGTGTTCTTTATAATAATAATAATGATATTATTATGATACTCATACCTGTATTTATTTTCAGATATTGCTTTTTTATGGTACCGATTCTTTCCCGTAACAAACAACAGCAAAAAGTAGTTTATATAATACACGTATTTTTCTCGATGATTTTCTTAGAGGCAATAAAGAGATATATTGTAAATAAAGGGAGCTGTTTAGGGTTTATGCTAAAATCTCATTTGCTAACCACTCCTCAAATTAAGTTGTTGTAGGAGACAGATTAAGCTAATACTTACAACCATCCTCGCAATTGAGCACTATATTAAACTCCTGGGATGCCATTAAAGACAGAAATAGCCTCCCAATATGTTAGCCTGATAAGGTTGTGCTAAACCAGAGCGAGATCAAACGAAGTAATTGAGTAGGGGCGGAGTAAAGTTTGCATTTCTTCTGCAGCTTTCGGCAACTCACTAGTAACTGGCACGACCTGCAATGCATGTTCACAAGAAACTTGTATGTTAGACCAATTTGCCGCCGCCTGAGATAGTGTGTTACACTGAGAAATTGATTATGTGTGCTATTTAAGAAGACAAGGGAATAATTCTAGGCATAACCAATAAAAGGCAGTACTTCCTTGCCTACATATGTTCTTTCTTCTTCTTTTTTTTTTTTTAAAAAAGGGTG
>CM002479.1:1236454-1291563 GCA_000325765.3 Leersia perrieri
CCCCCCCCCCCCCCCCAATTAACAGAAAGGGCATCAATTCACAGTTCTACAGCATTCATGACAGGAAAAAAAAAAGAACAGAGAAACAAATTGCAGGTGCCTGGGAATCTCGTCCTCCAGGTCGCCGCTGCAGCAACTTGCTCCACTATGGACAGATGACTCAAAACAGGCTAGGGAACGCCAAAAAAAGACTTCAGACAGCACAACTTTTCCACCAGAGTTCAGCGAAGAGAGGAGGAGAAAACAGAGAACCGGACATCACACACACAGCACTGCCTACATATGTTCTAAAAGACATTTTCTTTGTAAAGGAAAAGTTAACCTCTACTAATTCAGTGCATAGTAATGAAACCAATAATTACTGATCAAAGCAACAATGGTCATACCTTGTTTGGTTCATTAAATGAATTTTCATCCAGCAAGTTGCTGGATGTGAGGACAGTCACAGTTGATTTTGCCGTATCTACACCAGCTTGAAGACCATTTGAGGATATTGTGAGGTTCACAGCATTTGGCCCGAAATTTACAATCTGTGGAAGAATTTCTCAATATCAATATGTTCTAAAGTCTGAACATACCACTCCAGCAGTACAACATATAAAGACAGACGCAAGCATGCAGACTGCAGTGGTTGAATCAATTTTATAACGTTCTAACTAAATCATTCCAAACAATAAGGCGTCTGTCTAATGAATCGAATCAAATGCGTACAAGTTTAGAAGAAACTGGAATGGATGGTTTACCTTCACTCTCAAAAAGGTATTCTCAGTGTCTTGCCAGGTGATTGCAGAGGCAGCCAATAGATCAGAGTAGCTGGAATTGATTGTAATTGGATGAATCAGGGCACCGCTTGATTCACGGAAATATGTCTGCATCCAATAACTAGGAGTCCCATACTGTTGCCAGGAGTTGAATACAATCGCATCTGGGTTCCAGCTGGTTATGACGTGTATACATTAGCAATGGTCAGAAAGGAAATGATGCTAGAATACTATAACAAACAAAGTTTACTAACGTGCGATCGTTGTCATTCACGAAGAGTGGTGCATAACATGCCATATGAACAACATCACAGCAAAGAAGCATGCATGATGAGAACCAATTCAATAACTTGCAATAAGAAATTACTGTTACTTAATGTAAATATTTACAAATTACAGATTTAATGAAAATATTTTCATTGTGGAGAAGTACAAGAAAGATATAGTATTTTTCATAAGAAAAAACAACAATTTATCCAGGAATCCCTTTGAACGATCTCCTATATTCATGCATGGTCTGGAGTCTGGACACAAGTAGACAACTCTGCCATGATTTTGTATTTAGCTCTTTTAGAGTGCTCCATCTTACCTATATGGAGGTAAGACTTGACAATAAATCTTGGCCTTTTAACTATTAAACAATATACTAGTATCATCTAATTAATTAATCAAAACATAAAAGGAAAGCATTGCATTGATGCGGTGATGCCCCTAATTACTTTTACCAAGCAAATGGCTGTTAGTAGTTTTTTTTTTTAAAAAAAAACAAACAACTTTTGGAATCTCAAATTTTGGTGTGACATATAAAATCAAATTAAGTCCAATAGAAAATTGATTTAAGCATTTGATTGCATATAGATATATGTGTTCTAGTATCAAATTCAAATCATGCAGTTTTGAGCATATACTTTCAAACTCTCATTCAGGTTGTACATATATAATGCTAAGAATTTAATTTACCACAGTAATTTGAATTTGAAAATGGTTGGTGAGATTTGTGGCATAAATTAAGGTTGGATATCAAAGGAGGAGCTTTGATATCAATTTAATTAAGAAGGAAGGTGAGGAACCTGGAATCGAACCCAGGCCGATGAGTAGCACTGGTAGCTTATCTACCACTGCACCACACACCGTTCTCATTTGTGGCATAAATTCAAATTGGAATGCATGCATCATGCATTGGGTACTTACTTTATAGAGGCAACGATGGTTTAGGCAGTTTCATGAATTTGCTTCTTTTTTTTTTAGTGAGCAAATATTACCTCTAATATCATCCATTGGATCATTGTGCAATGGACGGTCTAAACTAAGTTGGGAGTACCCTAAAAGATTCTGTATTTACTCCGAACCCAAGATAAATAATTAAGAGAGTATCCCCAGAGAGATCACCTATTTTTCTCTAAACCAGTGAGGAAAGCAGCTTCTGCCAATGATGCAAGGAGGCTTCCATTGCCAGCATCCAGTTCACCACTAACAGCATATTCACTTACAAATACCTGCAGTGAAACAATTGCATAGTCAGTGGTTCCGGCTCACCTATATTCTGTCTATCAAACATCAAAGGGTAATGATAAGCAAGATGGAAAAAATAAGCAGTAACCAACAAACCACCCAAGATTCGACATAACATGCATGACAAACCGAGTCTTACGTTTTGATATTAGATAGTTAAGCTTCATTCATGGGAAAATAAAGAGAAGAAGAACATGCTTGTTGTCATAATTACTAACTATGCTTATTCTCGATCAACACCACAGCGGATTAATCTAGAAGTGGTCTAGAGTTCAAGTTATAAAGTGGTAGATTGCTCTAGTTTGGGGATATTCTTCCTACTATCATATATTCTAATCTTATACATTCTATCTCAGTCATCGAAGAAGGTGGAAGAAACTTAATGCTAGAAATAGTTTTTTTTTTCAAAATAACTAGAAGCGTCTTTCATTCAAGAACATGTAAAATACAACGGTGCATGAGACAAGCTTCCTTTGTAAGGTTGATCTAAGGTAATTTACCAAAAGAAGCTATTTTCTCTAAGTCAATGGAAATCGACATACCTTTGGGCCATTACGTGATGTCCTATCAAATTCATTCTTCTTGAGAAACACAGTGGAAGCATTTTTATATATCTACAGACAAGAGCAGCAAGAAATAATTTAAAAACATGGATAATGATGCAAATAAATTAGCCTCAGTGAATTGTTTACATGGTAGTCATAGAGATCAGCAGGATGATCAGGTGGTCCAGACGAGCCATCACAGTTCGAAATTATTTGAATGTCAGGATAAGCCTCTTGTATATCATTGTAGAACTTGGGATAATTTTCTGTTCGACAGAATTACATCGTTATATGTTATCAAGGGAAAATTAGGATATTTTTGACAGTAGTAGCTCATTGAAATGTCCTGGAACAGCATTATACAAGTTATAGTCAATTTAGCCTGATTCAAATTTAGCCAATTTGAAATGTACTAATGAACCTTCTAGAAACTGGTAAAGTCTGTTTCAACACATAACAGAAAACTAGTAAATTAGCCTCTTGTTTTTCTTTTTATTTATTATTATTTTTGTAATGGAAATATTTCACATCCCTGGCCTTTGCCAAAAGACATTCAGCCAGATTTTTCATCTATTGTTTCTCCAAAATATTTCCATTTTGCAACTATATAGTACTATTAACTTTGCAGATCGATAGAAAACAGAACAATGAAACTTTCCAATCATCACGACATTAACATGAAGGGCAATACTATCTTTTTATTATGCAAAATTTACCTCTGTATATCGGCATAAATATATTACAGTCTTCATTTCCAAGTGCAACATACTTCAATGGGAATGGTTCAGGGTGCCCCATCATAGCTCTAACAGAGCCCCATGTTGATTCTTCACTCCCCCTTGCAAATTCAAGACTGTCCACTGCATCCTGTAGCAAGAAAATTGCAATGCCTTATGTTGATATTCACAGGTTATAAATGTTTTCTGTTACAACATGAGAAGTCCATCTGCATTTCATCCATACTTCAAAAAATAGGGTATCGAAAACACACCTTTACAAAAGGTGCGAGCATAGTCCCATTGACAAAATCATGGTGACTCATCCCTAAATTACAAGATAAAAGCTCTGAGCAGTTCATTGCTATGCAACCAAAAAATAAAAATACAGTATAACAAGACAATTAGGCAGAATATGTACCAACGTTGACGACCCAGACTGGGGCAGCACCCAAGTCTTCAGCAAGCTTCATGAACATTTCAAAGTAAAAGTATAATCAGGTATAATGAGACCAAAAGAGAACTCATTTGACACTAATCAACCCATACCTGGAGAAACTCATAATACCCAAGGCCATCATCTGTCCAGTAGTGCCAAACATCTCCAAAGTGCCCAGGTCTCTCTTCCCATGGACCAATAGTTTCCTTCCATTTGAATGCATTTTTTAAATAATCACCTTCGACAAAGCAACCCCCTGCCAAATGTAATGCCAGCAATTAAATTGCAGGCAAACCGAAATTGGTTGCTGGATGGGAAACATTCAAAATACCAGGAAACCGTAGAAAGCGGGGTTTTAAGTCCAAAAGCATGTACATGAGTTCCTTGCGAAAACCATGACCCTGCATAAATAGAAAAAAAAAGTTGATCAACAAGTCCTGCGAACTCAACTTGATAAGTTAATTCATTTTTTTTCTTGTCAGATATCAATACAAAGAATTGATCATTTTTATAATAACTAGTTCCAATAATCTTGAATAATATCAAATAGACGACATAATTGACTAAAATCTTTGGGGTCAGTGCATTAATTTTATCCGTCAGTTTTCACAAGATGTTTGATACCGGATTCCAGGTCAAGCTATGATGACAATAACTATAAAAAGGTAAAGACAATGCACCTTGTATGTTTCTGAAGGCATGAGTAACACCTGATCAAGCCATATTACTCCCCTTTTCCTAGTTGTTGGTTCAAGTCTTGAAGTTCTGCATGTCCCTTGAGCTAATAACTGCAGCTCTATCTTTGTCCAATTTGACAAATCAGTTTCTCTGAAAAAAGTGATGCACAGTCCTTTGAGTTAGCGAGCGACCGAGTGAGAAAGAGAAATTGAGAAACAAATTTTTAGTCCAGAGCCATGGAAAAAATATATACCAAACAGAACTTGATGCCAAATTTTGCGATCCATTTGAGCATGTGAGTGAAGCTGTCAACTCCACAAATTCTAATGATCTAATGTGCATGATTAGATTATATGACTTTCCTTCTTCTACATTCTGAAAATTGAAATGATCATAACCACATTAACATATCAGATGGGAAAAGTGCAAATGATTCGACAAAAATCTATAACAGTGGTTACACCTTCCAAGAAAGCGATGCACAACAATCAGATATAAAATAGGTTAGGTCAGAAATCTGTTAGCTTCACTGTTTTCATAAGAACAATAACTTTGCTATAATTGTTTTTGGTGGCACCACTGTATGGGAAATTGGGAATGCAGTTACAAGAAAATTTAGCTATTTGTTAGTTTTACTTTTTGAAAGATCAACATAATTGAAGATAACTTCGCCATATTTTCTTCAAGTGACAGCATTGTAGAGTGTAGACTGTCGTTTAGGGAAATAAATGGACTATGAGTTATTTTTCATCAATATGACTCATACCATTCCCCAGAACCCTGGGTTGTAAATGCCGACACCGCCAGCTGGACAATTCTCACAGAGGACCTCAATTCTTAAAGCAACACTATTTTGGCGGAAACAAGATGAGCTATCAGTTGTGATGTATATAGAGGACTCATCTCCAATGGTAGACCATGGATCGATGTTTGAAGGGGTCTGGGGCCCTCCAGCTTCAAATCCTAAGGAATATATCATGCATTAGTCAGATAAAGCAAGATTAGTGCCATGCATTCTGTATTGTTCTTGTAAAAGGTATGCATTCTGTATCACTTGAACAAAAATGTCATGTTACATTTTATTTTTCTTCATTGACCTACAATGCATCCCACTGTCTTTCTCAACATGTGGGAAGTGCAAGAAACTGATTCATTGCTTGGCATTTGAAATGATTAATCCATTCCCGCATAAATTACAAATCTGCAAAAGTTAACTGCATCCATTCACTTCGGATAGCTTCTTGGGTAGCTTCTTCCAAGAGACATGCAACATGCTTATCAAGTTTTCAAGCTGAGTTACCTCTGTTACTGACAAGCTCCGCCCAGATCCCACCGGCTCCAGCATGGTTAATTTCCTGTATTGTTCGCAGATCTAGTTATCATGACTGAATAGGATAATCTAGGATATGCATATTGCAGTGAATATGTAATGGATATAAACTTGTACAAAATAGAAATTATTTTCTGAAACGATAAAGAAGATGGGAATGAAGATATATGAAATATCACCATAGCTAGAGATGAACTGGTACAAGGATACAATGTAATGGCTAAATAAGCAAAACTGACCTCGAAAAATACTCCAAACAGTGTCTCTGGGATCTTTCGCGAGTGGGATGCATCAACCTCTATTTGTGCTGTCTGAGCCAAGCTCACTTCGGCAGACAAGCCATTGCAGCAGATTGAAGAGAGAAGAAACAAGGAGCAGAAGATAGTTCTGAAACCCATTTCCTCACGCAGAGATGTGAAGCAATCTAATAGAGCGTATACTGCATTCTAGTATTTGCACGACAGCTCAAGTAATCCTGATGTTTATATGGCCTATCGCACTAAGCGAAGGCAGTGCCTAAATCATTGTCGATAATCCTCTCCTCTCTCCCAATCTTCTCTCTAATATCTTCCTGATCTGAACTCCCTTCATAAATCATTGTCGATTCTCCTTTTGAGCAAACAGAACACCAATCAGTAACTTGTGCAGTTCACCTAAAATAGTAAGATCTTACTAGAAGAAGAAGAACGTGAGATGAAGAAGATGAAGTGAAGTGGATAAGAACGAACGATATTTTGACATTTCATTTGAGAGGGGGCATAATACATCTGTAATTTACTAGCAAACATTAAGTCCAATAGAAACTGATTAACCTTTCATTTAGCCTCACAGAAAATGAAACCGAAATCATGCACCGAACAGACACATGGTAGGACAAAGATGTCTTTGCTTAGGGAGAACTGAACACAAATGCAGCCAATACATTTCCATCTCCAAATAAGTGTACATGACAATTTGCAACACTAACAAATAAGTTACAGGAATTTTTATGTCTCTCCACTCAATACCGTTCCTCTGCATGGGCAGTTACAAAGGCAAGTCATCATATACTAAAATACCAATTGCCAAAAAAACTTCTGACAATTTCATACCACAGAAAGCACTGGTCCTTGGTTAAATTTGTTATGAAAGGCAAATGCTAGTGGCTTTGCTCCTCCTCCAGGTCCTCTAATGAACCCACTCGAAAAGGCACAACAGTGTGGTAAATCTGAAGTACACTAGTGAAACTGAGACAAGTGGAGATTTCCTCACATCATAGACAGCAACAAGACCATGATACATCTCATTACCATCTTTGAATGAAAATGCCAAGCGCACTCCTGAAGAATCCCATGCTAATTTCTCTATGCCTCGGCTAGATGAACAGTGAAAGCATCAATTAGCTTATTGAAGTCAATGGACGACAGGTTGTTTTTCTAGGTTGGTATGCTAAATGAAAGCCAAAAAGGGCTCAGTTTTTTACAAGGTATGTCCAAAAAACCCGTTTTAGAAGATGATTAAGACGCTCCCATTGATTATGGAGAGCTTCCTTAGCTTCCTATTTATCTATCATATGTTACATATCACGAATAATCTCTAAAAAATATCACCAATGACTCTCAATCCAGTTGCAAATGTGGTAACCTGAAATATCATCAGTTGACATTAGCATTCAAGACAACAGTAAAATATGTAACATCAGGAACATGAGTCCAAGAATGGTAAGGAGTTGGTGCCGGTGCTGTTGTTACCTAGCAATCAGAGAGGAAATTTCTGGAAGCTCAACTGGTAGGAGATGAGCGTCTGAAGTTAATGAACATGACATAAGAATTCAGGATTCAGACAACAAAAATAATACAATAACTTAACATAAAAATGTTTCAATGATATGTGTGAAACTGTGTGCATACCCAACGATGGTGGCTTTGATGAGAAGTGAATCAAGCCCAGTGTGGTTGAGTTGGAAAAGGATAACAATACAACACGACCTTCTGGGTCCCAATTTGCTCCCTGGTATGATAGCAATATAAAAACCATGAAACATCATGACTCCAAAAATTAGTCATCAAACCCACATTTCATTCAATATACTGGTTTAGGAGGGAATCAGATATATTGGCATTTGACTGTCAAACTGATCACTGGTGATAATTGGGAAGGTTCAAAGTTAAGCTTTATTTGGTATTCACAATTTATGAAGTAAACTAAGGCACTATCAACTGTCGAACAAGCCATTACCCTTGTTGGCAACACAAAAGCCATCTAGAATTATCCATTCTAGATGCTAAAAGAATCATAATGATCAGCGTTTGGAAAAAGAATACATTAGCATTAACAAGTAAAGATGTCAATGAAGCCATAAATGCAAAACAAGATTGGAAGCTTTATACAGATATCTTTACAATATATATTGCTCACTTGTTCAATAAGGTAATGTACTGTATGAACTTTCAGAATCATGCTAAACGTAGTGCTTTCAAGATTAATACATTTATACCATCACACAAAACATCATTTTCTAAAACATAATCCAATATCCATACCATAACATGCAAGCTTTCATTTCATGACTTACTAAGAATCCATTCCTTGCAGCATGTAAACAAACATTGAATGTTAAATAATGCATATTTAAGAATGAAGGCTTACAGATACAGATCCATTAGGTGAAGACCATGTTTCTGATGTCCATGTATTTGTTTCCCATAAGTGAAAAGTTCCATCTCTAATTAAAAAAAATAAACTATATAACTCTTGAAAAAGTATAGGCGATGAAAAGAGCTAAAAAAATGAAATTCATACAGCTTAGCAGTAAAAAGGTAATCTCCACTATGTGACCACCGCACTAATGATATAGTACTAAATCCACGTCGTATAGGCGTTCCCAACCCTGAAGCAAAAGAAAATCCAGATATTAGTATGCAAATGGAACTGTATATCTGCTTTTCAGATGAGATTTATGTACCTTGAGAAACATCCCAAACTGTGAATGATGGGCTATTACAAAAGACAGATACCAAGTATGTGGAGATACGTGTCGAGGAAAATTGTCTAGAGTAACTGATATTTTTTTTGTTTGCAACATGCATACTAAATATTTGTTCTGGAATGAAGACATTTGTTTATTTTTTAGTATAAATTTATTAATTTACTGCCAAATGCTACATTGAAACCAATTGACACATCACTAAATGCTACACTAAAAACTTATAAAGGATATCTTCCATCAGGCTTCCAGCAAAGTGTAGTAACTAGCTCAGAGGAAGAACTACGGAGAATATCTACAAGTATCGATTGACCACCAGAAACTCAGGAAAGGCACCAAAGGAAGAAGAGGTAACACCAGATTTTACGGATGCAGCATTGCCTGACCAGAGGCAAATCCCTCCCCTGAAAATAATAAAATAATAATAACTCAATCTAATAGTAGTAGATTATGCCACCAGGTTTATTATTATTATTATTTTTGCGTGGACATGGGTTAGAGGCATAAATTAGTCATGTTAAAAAAAAGAACAAATTTGCGAGGTAGGGGAACGAAGGGGAAAATGTACTGACGAGGACATCGCCGTACACTTCCTTGCTCGATCATCCACCAGAGCATCCGTCGGCCGTCGCGACTAGAATGTGCAGATTTGGAGAGGCGAACCCTAGTAGCAAGAGGCGATTGAGAGAAAGCAGAATTTCGCAAGGAGATGGAGTGGAAGGATAGGATACGGACCGAGGTCGGGGTTCATCTCGCATATGGTGACGGCGCTCCTGATTTTTGTGATCAAAATAACCTAACAATGTGTTCACATTTTTTGCTAATATTACTAATGAAAATGCCATCGTCTTTCTTTTCTTACAAATTAAGCAGGATGGAGTTGCTTTGCAGAACTATTATACTACTAGTTTCTCCATGGAATTTTACATAGCATAGGTTTGATATCCTATATTCTAAAAATCGAATGGCATTGTGGACGAGGGATTTCAGTATGATTCTTTTATTCATATTGTACAACTGTATATAGGAGGTGGAAAGTCATCACTTTTATGTACATAACCCCTCCAACCACAAACCTAGTGACGGTTTATCGTGACCGAGTTTCGATGGTACAAAGCCACCCGTTATAACTTTCCTATTGAATCTGCATCAGTCCTATTGCGAGCTACTCAACTTCGAGAACGACGACCCCAACACAACTTAATTGGAGGTTTTTCGTAGATTTATCTTATGGATGTAATTAACCGGCCGCCTTATCATTAGACGTCGGGAATCAGCGGATTACACACAATTTTCCTAGTTAGATATCTCTCTATTCAGCAAACTCGCAGAAGGTAAAAGACGAACTCCCAAGGAGCCCACATTGAATTTGTAATCATTCAGAATTAATAAAATACGGGGTTTTCCATATTTTCTCGCTTTTGTTTTCACACTTATAGATAAGTAGAGTTTGATGTTAACACAATTAACGTAATAAGGAGCGGTGACACGTGAGTACAGAGTCATCTTCAATTTTTATAATAGGTATAAATTTAAAATGAGCCAACCAAGTATTATTACACTGAGAAAAAAAATTGACTAGCTAAGGTTCCAAACATTATCGATCTGATTATCTCTATCAGTGTTCCTGATGGAGCAACAAAGCGGCAAGCTTGGCAAGCCGGAAGGCGTCATCATCCTCCGCGGTGAGCAACGGCTTCACATTACTCTTCCCGAACCCATCCTCGCATTTCTCCACCGAGCCGGCCGATTTCTCCAGCGCCGACATCGCCTCCGGGAACCTGCCGGCCTGCACGTTGTAGAACACGCCGGTCTGAGCCTGCAGCACGCCGGCGTACGCCGCCTGGCACGACTGGAGACATTGCTTCGTCGCCGTCGTGGCATTCTGGAGCAGGGTGTCTATCTTGGACTTGGTGCTCGTCGCGTTCGATGTCAGGAGGTCGATGGCGACGATGGTGAGGTCACTGTAGCTGCTGGCGTTGAGGCTCCGGCCGTCGGAGCTGAGGGAGTTGGTGCAGAACGCGGCGGTGATCACCCCCCCGCTGTCGCCGGCGACGGTGTTGCATGCGCCGGACAGGAACGCTGGCGACGACGAGCCGATCGTAGCGGCGAGGTGAGGCGCCGCGAGGTTGACGGCGAAGAGGAAGAGGGCGAACAAAACGCCATTGGAGGAGGAGGAGGCCATATTGTCAAAGATTGTTTCCGATCGATCTCTAGTTGCGCGTGTGAATTATATGTATATGGACAAGTTTTGTATGGTGTTAAATGATTAGATTGTCCCCGGCCAATTAATGATTTGATGGCGTGGATCCGTGGAATCGACTATTGATCCCCCGTAAGTTTCTCTCTAATTATGGCTAATGCGTATATTACCCTACTGAGTACAGTGTAATTAAGTGCATTGATTATATAATCAACTGAGATTAAAACTGTGGCTACGATCACACTGTTGGTATGGAATCTTTTCGTTGGATTTTTCTTCCCTATCTGGTGCTATGAGTTTTGGAATATCCTGTGATTATTTCTCCTCTTGCCAATTTTTTTTTCACAAAGCTATCATTGCTGCAGTTAATTAGTTTTGACGTTGTATACAGTACTATAAAATGTCTGAGATATTGTACATTCCTAATGTTGAATTATGTCATGTTGTAAATTTTTAATTTTCTTTTGAAAATATTGTTTGAGATTTTGAGTGACTCGATTTTTTTGTTTCACTTGAATTCACCGTGAATGTTACAATAATGTACAAACATTTGTGAACTCCCCTAAATCTGACGTATACATTAATGTCAACCAATCAAAGTCCAAGAGTGTACAGAGTCAAGTGGGCATAGTTTGGGCCTGGGGCAAACATCTAACGGGCCGTCATAGACCAATCAAATTACGTGTGTGGGCCAAAAAAAAGGGGCTGTCCGAGCCTTCTTGAAAAGCTAGGTCCTCCCCCCCCCCCCATGTCCTTAACTCCTTATCTCAATGATACTTTATTATATTTTGATTTAAACTTTTCTTTGGCATGGTAATTAATTTTTTTGCACCTCGTTTCGTGAGGTCACATCTTTCTCGCTCTTAAAAAACAAGCAAACCACTTGTTACAAGTTGTTTGCACACCAAACAGAATTAAAGAAAAATTTATCCTGGAGGAACCTAAACTCAATATTAGCGTAGCAACACAAAATCAAGCTCAGCGCGGTCGAAGGAGTTGGAGTCCACATCGTATGTTCTCTTCCTCCAACAGAATAGTGTCTCCGATCACTTTATAGTTTTTTTTTAAATAAGAAACACTCACTTTAAGTTTTGCTACCTTATTTATTGCTCTAGTCAGGTTTAATTATAATCATTCATATGTAGTGTGTTTGTCACACCAATTTGTGCATTCCTGGCATTTAGCAAAATCCAGCAATTTAAGTACGAAAGGAAGTAAGCAATAGTTTAATAGTACACGTATAGCTCACGTATAAGATTGCACAAGGAAATTCTTCGGCAGCTAGTACATCAAGACAACAACAAAATGGAAACATAGGAAAGGTGAGTTAATTGGCTGCCTACCTAGGCCATTATTGGATGCATAAATAGACAAATGTTAGTATATATACACATAGAACATATTAAGGATGTGGTGCCATTTGTAAGTGCATGATTAATGTTTCATGTGGTCACTTACTTGCACCCCTGTAGGCTGTATATATCTTCCCCCCTCTCTACTGCTCGGGCATTTTCTCCTTTTGTTTAATTCTGTGTGTGTTGCGTGAACTAAAATGCATTGATGAAACTATTTATTTAGATAACTAGGGCAATAATTCAATGTGGGGATAGTAAAAAGATAAGAACTTTATTTGTTTTGTATCAGTTCAATACAGGAAAATTGTCCAGTTTTGTCGAACCCGGTTGTAATTTGTCGCAACGGGGCATGTGAATGTGATGCCTAACCCAGGAAGCAACTACAGATCGAGAGGTTTAATATCCATCGTCCGATTATGATCCTACGGTGCATATATGCAGGAGCAGTGCTTGCATTATTGCGTCCGTGGCTGAGAGAGAGTACAGATGTCATGCTAGCCCACAGTTGTCTTCTTCATAGCATCGCAGACCTATTTAAGGATGCAAACAGCACCACCGCTTCGATTCACTCGCGAGCTTTAACATTATCGAAGGCTCGAAGCTGATTATTCAGTTCAGGGATCACTCGTCTCCAAGTGTTGGAGGGGTAAGGAAATGCTTTGATCCTCGGTTCGGAATTTTTTTTTCTGCTCTTTGCTTGTGTTCTTGTTGTTGACTTGTGCTGTTGAAGTGTTCGATGAAATGCTTAAGAGAACAACACTACTATGCTTTTCTTGATTCATTTCATGACAGATTGTCCCCATTTCATCTTTACTTGATCTTCAGACCTGGGTGCGTGTAGCTGATTATCATTTATCAATATATGATGATGGGGAATCTTCCCCTGTTCCTAAAAAAATGCATCTTTTCTGACGGCGATTCTGTGGGATTTCACTGAAGTTTAGATTATTAGATGGGTTCGGTAGTGACTGCTAACGATCGTGCGAGGTCCATTTCTCAGTGCTTGGTGGTGAATTTATGTTGCTGTAGCTGGTAGTTTCGACTTTTACGTAGGTCTGATCCCATTTCTTTTTATTTCTTTTTCTTTTTAAAATGGTCTGATCCAAATGCTTACTGTTTTCCATTGGTTCCTTCTTGTTTAACATTTCAATCGATTTCGTTCCTACTTTTCTTACTTTATATCTCTATGATCCATTTTCTGAATTAGTTTTTACTGTTGATCGGCAGGTAGGACATGGGCTTCAGAGATGCATACTTTCCCACCTTCTGCTCGTTGCTTCTTTTCTGTTTCAGCTGCCTATCTGCAGAACTGGGGTTGGCTCAGACAGCACTAGTAGAGGTTGATGCTTCATGGAACCTTTCGCGGAAGATACCTGACACACTATTTGGATTATTTTTCGAGGTCATTTTTTTTTATTTAGCTTCTGTCAGTTCATCTTAATGCTTCACGTCTGCAGGCATCGAGTATATCAGGATCAACCCATTATTGTAGTTAACCCTACATAGGGGATCCAAGCTAGTGTTTACAGTTGAATTTACCATTGTTCACAATACAGTGCACTGTATTAGCTATAGTAAAGTAATATTTCATATATTTTCATGCCCATCTTCTGTATGGTTTCAGGAAAAAAAAACTCCTAATTTGTACGTGTTCTCTCGTCTCCATTTCCTTTTCCGCCATGTATTATAGGTCCATTTTTCTGTAGATCCTGGTGTTGAAATTTCGTCTGCATTACTTTACTTCTAGACAGGGGAAGAAGAGGGGTTGGGTTGGGGTGGGTGGGTGGGTGTGAAGATTTCTTATGTTAGCCCTTGCTTTATATTAATTACATGTTCACTGCAATTTCAATATTCTAGATTATCCTTGTCAGTCATGATGACTAAATCAGTGAACAATATAGGAAATTAACCATGCCAGAGCTGGTGGGATATGGGCGGAGCTTGTCAGTAACAGAGGTAACTCAGCTTGATAACTTGATAAGCATGTTGCACGTCTCTTGGAAGAAGCTACCCAAGAAGCTGTGAGAAGTGAATGGATGCAGTTGAATATTGCAGATTTGTAATTTACACGGGAATAATTTTTTTAAAATATTAAATGACCGGCAATGAATTAGTTTCTTGCACTTCCCACATGTCTAGAAAGACAGTGGGATACATTGTCTAGAAAGAGAGTGGGATACATTGTAGGTTAATGAAGAAAAATAAAGTGTAACATGGCATTTTTGTGCAAGTGATACAGAATGCATGGCATTAATCTTGCTTTAACTGACTAATACATAATATATTCCTCAGGATTTGAAGCTGGAGGGCCCCACACCCCTTCAAACATTGATCCATGGTCTATCATTGGAGATGAGTCCTCTATATACATCACAACTGATAGTTCATCTTGTTTCAGCCAAAATAGTGTTGCTCTAAGAATGGAGGTCCTCTGTGAGAATTGTCCAGCTGCCGGTGTCGGCGTTTACAACCCAGGATTCTTGGGAATGGTATGAGTCTGTATTGATGAAAAATAACACACAGTCCAATTGTTTCCCCTAATCGACAGTTTACACTGTACAATGCTGTCACTTGAAGAAAATTTGGCGAAGTTATCTTCAATTAATGTTGATCTTTCAAAAAGTAAAACTAACAAATAGCTAAATTTCCTTTTCTGACATGATGTAGTCTGTCTATCTAATGGTTGTATCTTGTTTACATAGAGAGATGAATAACAGTTATAGTGTTTTTTTCAAACCATTGTCACTTGTATCTTCTGTTTTTTTTTGTTTGGGATTTTACTTTCTGATTGTTTTAGTGAACCTGTTCATTTCAACTTCCAGAACGTAGAAGAAGGAAAGACCTATAATCTGGTCATGTATATCCGATCATTAGAATCGATGGAGTTGACGGCTTCTCTCACATGCTCAGATGGATTGCAAAATCTGGCATCAGTTTCTATACAGTATGTGTATCTTTCAATCACACTTAAATATATAATTCTTTATGTGTCTTTGTTTATGATTGAAAGGATTGCATACTGAAATGTTGCAGAGACATTGATCTGTCAAATTGGACAAAGATAGAGATGCAACTATTAGCTCAAGGAACATGCAGAACTTCAAGACTTGAATTAACTAGTATGGAAAAGGGAGTAATTTGGTTTGATCAAGTGTCACTCATGCCTTCAGAAACATACAAGGTTAACTGCATTTTTATATTACTATTTGCTACTGACAGTCCCAAAGTAATATTCTTTGCCTTGGGAGTGGCCAGTGAATATTCATGAAGAAAATATATTCTTGAATCCTCAAAAAAGAGAAAGCATGAATATTCATGCACTGCTTTGTGATGCAGCTTGTGTACTAGCAGAATTATAAGTTATTCATAAATACGTAGCAAACACATTGGTTCAATCTCATTGTTAATTAGTGTAATAATTAATAAAATTAATTATATATTCATTGTGACAAAAAATTGGATAAAACAAATCAAACCCTCATTTGTTTATCGCCATCCATGCTTACTAGTTTCAAAAAATTATAATGGACATTCTTATATATTTTTACAGGGCCATGGTTTTCGTAAGGAACTAATACACATGCTTTTGGAATTAAAGCCACAGTTCCTACGGTTTCCTGGTATTTCTTGTGTCTCCTAATCAATCATATCTCAACTAGAATTATGCCAAAAACTAATTCTATTTTAGTAACTGAAACTAAACCTGAACATGCATACAATCAGAAGACTTTATGATATCTGTGAAAGGAATCACTAGTGATATAGTGCATTGTATTTTACTGTGTGATTCTATTTTAAGATTTTATTTTGCAATGGGACATCTTAATCAATCTTGGGATAGTAATAAATATAAACAATTTAATCCGGAGTACATGATCAAAAAATTTGTGGTGAATTATCTGAAACAGAATAGCTGTCCCCCCTCCCCTTTTGACAGTTATAGATTTATCTATATTCACATATGGTTCCATGATTGCAGTAACTAACTTTTGAACAATTCTCCATATATACTAAATCAAATCTTTGTATACACTTTTGACAGGGGGGGTGCTTTGTTGAGGGTGATTGGTTAAGAAATGCTTTCAGGTGGAGAGAAACTATTGGTCCATGGGAACAGAGACCTGGGCACTTTGGAGATGTTTGGAATTACTGGACCGATGATGGCCTAGGATATTATGAGTTTCTCCAGGTATCTGTTGATTAATGCCATCTGAGTTTTTTCATGTCTTATGCTATCAACATATCTAACCATATATTTGTACCGAAATTTCATGGACAGCTTGCTGAAGACCTGGGTGCTTCCCCTATTTGGGTGTTCAATGTTGGTAATACATTCTTCTGATTAATCTTTTCCCGATTTACCATATTTCTCACCACTAGCATGCCAATTAAGTTATTACAATTTTTATCCTGAAATTTAGGGATCAACCACCATGATGAAGTCGATACCTCCATAATTGAACCTTTTGTTAAGGTAAGTTAAATGTCCAAAATAAGAATAGTCATACATATAGAAATGGGTGGAGGGTTACTCCGGTTCCATTTTTCCTTATTACAGATGCCATCATAACAAAACAAATTGTTGCCCTATGTATTTGCCATTGTTTTAAGTTCGTTATTTATTTTATTATTATACTAGGATGTATTGGATAGTCTTGAATTTGCAAGGGGAAGTACGGAATCAACATGGGGTGCTGTTAGAGCTACAATGGGGCATCCTGAACGGTTCCCAGTGAAGTATGTTGCTATTGGAAATGAAGATTGTGGGAAGGAATTTTACCGAGGTATATTGTTATTAATCACAGATTGACATATTATATTAATGATTTAATTTGTTGTCAATGCCATAGTTGTTTTCCTTATGTGGCAACAACTTAAATACATCTATAGGCTAATGTGATGTGATGGTTACATGTAATTAACACAAATCTTTTATCATTCATGAGTGTATTCTGTTGATCTTCATATCTAATACTGCTTATTTTCCTTCTTTGTTCCCCCTTTATTTTTCTACTTTTGTTTGCCATCGTTACTTTGTGGAGTCAACTTTTTTAAGCTAATTTGTAAGTCAACTACGGTTGTGGCAAAATATTTTTCACGATGACAAATAAACACAATAAAAATATTAATATATGGTATAAATATTAGATGAAATTGAATGGATGTAAGTTTGAGTCATTTATCTTACCATTTTTGAGGATACATTTTCTTTGCACATGAAGCTATAATTGATCATGACCTAGCCTTTCACTAATTTCGCCAAGTTGCCCATGATGGTTTTTAATCCTACTGTACAGGAAATTACATCAAGTTTTATGATGCTATACGTAAGGCCTATCCAGACATTCAAATGATTTCAAACTGTGATGGATCATCTAGGCCACTTGACCATCCTGCTGGTCTATATGATTTCCATGTAATCTTCTTTGTTCCAAATATTTTTCCATTTTCACTATTTAAATTAGTTCCCATGACTTCTAACAGACTTTTCATTGTGCTTTTATTAATATGCATTCTTAAATATATTTTCAGGTCTATACCAGTGCTGCTAAACTTTTTATCATGAAGAATAAGTTTGACAGGACATCACGAATCGGGCCTAAGGTATGTTCCGTCCTTTGGATGGCCTGGGATCCTAGCCATCATGGCCCATCCAAAACATGGCCATTGTTTTTGTGATTTATTATGGAATATATAACATCCTAAAACCTAAATCTGGTAGAATATTTTTAGGGCATTGTTTCTTCCATATTATTCTACCTGAGGTTGGTATTCTCATTTATTAAATTACTTCAGAAATTACATATTGAAGTCATAATATTATACATGCAACTTCCATTTAGAATAGTGTTGTAGTGTCACAGCACTTTAACAGGCTTTGTTTCTCTGTATGCGTATCATTAAAGTTCTATTGTATCTTGATGCGCTTCATATTCGGTACATAGGAAGTATTATTAATGAGTAATGACTATATGCTATGATCTTGTTCCAGGTATTTGTCAGTGAGTACGCTGTCACTGAAAAAAGGGATGCTGGCAAAGGAAGCCTTCTTGCTTCACTGGCTGAAGCTGCTTTCCTTATTGGGTTAGAGAAAAATAGGTGATCTCTCTCACTTCATCATTCATATCTTTGGATAAACTCTCATTCCGTATTCTTGGGCTAACTGAATCACACATGCAGTTTTATTTAGTTCATCCATAACTTTTAGTCATAAATATACACATATTGTAAAGAAGTGTCTGTCCTGTTTCTTTGCAGTGATATTGTTCAGATGGCAAGCTATGCACCACTCTTTGTAAATTACAACGACCGAACGTTGGTACCTTTGGCTTTGCTCTTTTTTTCTTTGTAACGTTCTTGTTGGTCACAAGTTTGCAAGTTTGACTAGATCTGAATGTAATTATCAGCTGGAACCCAGATGCAATTGTGTTCAATTCCTGGCAACAGTATGGAACTCCTAGTTATTGGATGCGGACATATTTCCGTGAATCAAGCGGTTCTGTGATTCATCCGATCACAATCAGTTCCAGCTGCTCTGATTCATTGGCTGCATCTGCAATCACCTGGCAAGACACTGAGGATATCTTTCTGAGAGTAAAGGTAAACTAACCATCCCAGTTTCTCCTAACTTAGCATACAATTGAAGCAGTTCACTAAACAAGCACCTAAATGTTTTAAATGATTTAGTTACATTGATATAAAACTGATTGAACCACTGCATTCTTGCATAACATTTGTTTTGATTTTAGGACATATTTATATTTAAAAGATCTTCTGCAGATTGTAAACTTTGGGCCAAATGCTGCGAACCTCACAATATCTTCAAGAGGACTTCAAGCTGGTGTCAATACTGCAAAATCAACCGTGACTGTTCTCACATCTGGCAACCTGCTGGATGAAAATTCATTTAGTGAACCCAATAAGGTAATACAACCATTGCTTTCACCACAAGTTATTTGTTTCGTAATTATGCACTGAATATACCAGAGCACAAGGAATACACCTTTGTACGGATATGGATGTCCACGCCTCTGGCTTTCAGTTTTATTTGTATGCTTTCCAGGAACCTGTTTGTTTGGTTATGTCTGAAATTATCTCCTAATATTTCTAAAAGTTGTACGCAGAGAACTTATCTTGTGAACGACGAATGCAGGTCGTTCCTGTTACAAGTAAACTGCCAGATGCTGCAGAAGAGATGGAAGCTTTGCTGGCTCCTTATTCATTCACTTCATTTGACCTCGCTCTGGATCAGTACAAGCTCGTCGCAGAGATGTGAAGCAATGATGAAAAATTTACTAGAAAAAAACATGATTATTACGTGAGGTGTGGTACCTTATCTCAGAAAGCTAATAGAGCGTATACTGCATTCTAGTATTTGCAGATGACTGCTCAAGTAATCCTGCTGTTTATGATGCTGCAAGCACAACGTAAAAGTTTATCACACTAAGTGAAAACAATAGTCTCTCTTTGAGCAAAATGAACCCATTTACTCAGCTTAAATATATACGCAGTTAACCTAAATCAGTAAAGAGCAAGAAAAAGAAAATGAAAAGTGCACAGGATGTCTGCATAAGAACAAACTATATTTGACATTTCATCTGTGGGGGCATAATACGTCTGTGATGTACTATCAAACATCAAATCCAATAGAAACTGATTAAACCTTTCATTTAGCCTCACAGATAATGACAACCGAAATCATGCACCGAACGGACACATGGTAGGACAAAAATGATGTCTTTGCTTAGGGAGAACTGAACACAAATGCAGCCAATACATTTCCATCTCCAAATAAGTGTACATGACAATTAGCAACACTACCAAATAAATTACAGGAATTTTTATGTCTCTCTCCATTCAACACCGTTCCTTCCAGCAGTCAGGATTGCACACACACGAGGATAAAAACCACACAGCACTTTTGAGGCACCTGGAAAATGCATCTACCTTAATTCTTTTTTCAGAATATGCCGGCCATCTCTTCATCCGATTGGCTTCCTTAATGGACAACAGAGAAAAAAACAAAATATCAGATTAAATAACTGAGATCATGCCACCAACATAAGACTTCTAGCTGAAGAGACTTACCTCAATAAGCACGAAGTATAAGGGGATATGTACAACACCAGCCACTGCTCCAGCACTGCATGGGCAGTTACGAAGGCACGTGAGCAACCAAAGTTATCATATACTAATATGCCAACTGCCAAAAAAATTTCTGACGATTTCATACCACAGAAAGCAGTGGTCCTTGCTTAAATTTGTTATGAAAGGCAAATGCTAGTGGCTTTGCTCCGTCTCCAGGTCCTCTAATGAACCCACTAGAAAAGGCACATTGGAATTTTGTCAGAGAATGATTCAGGCAAGCTATAAGGTACCAATAATCATGAATGAGATAGCGTGGTAAATCTGAAGGCTGCACGTACACTAGCGAAACTAAGACAAGTGGAGATCTCCTCACATCATAGACAGCAACGAGACCATGGTACATCTCATTACCATCTTTGAATGACAATGCCAAGCGCTCTCCTGAAGAATCCCATGCTAATTTCTCTATGCCTCGGCTAGATGAACAGTGAAAGCATAAATTAGGTTATGGAAGTCAATGGACGACAGGTTGCTTTTCTAGGTTGCTATATCCAAATAACTGTTTTAGAAGATAATTGAGATGCTCCCATTGATTATGGAGAGCTTTCCTTAGCTTGCCAATTATCTATCATATGTTACATATCACGAATAATCTCTAAAAAATATCATCAATGACTCTCAATCCAGTTGCAAATGTGGTTAGCTAAAATATCATCAGTTGGAATTAGCATTCAAGACAACAGTAAAATATGTAACATCAGGCACATGAGTCCAAGAATGGTAAGGAGTTGGTGCTGGTTCTGTTGTTACCTAACAATCAGAGAGGAAATTTCTGGAAGCTCAACTGGTAGGAGATGACCGTCTGAAGTTAATGAACACGACATAAGAATTCAGGATTCAGACAACAAACATAATACAATAATTTCACATAAAAATGTTTCAGTGATATGTGTGAAACAGTGTGCATACCTAACGATGGTGGCTTTGATGAGAAGTGAATCGAGCCCAGTGTGGTTGAGTTGGAAAAGGATAACAATGCAACACGACCTTCTGGGTCCCAATTTGCTCCCTGCAATATAAATAACCATGAAACATCTTGAACCCAAAAATTAGTCATAACACCCACAATTCATTCAATATACTGGTTTAGGAGGGAGTCAAATATATTGGCATTTGACAGTCAAACTGATCACAGGTGATACTTGGGAAGGTTCAAAGTTAATATTTATTTGGTATTCACAATTTATGAAGTAAACTAAGGCACTATCAATGGTCGAACAAGCCATTACCCTTGTTGGCAACACAAAAGTACAGCTATCTATTATCCATTCTAGACTCTAAAAGAATCATAATGATCAGCGTTTGGAAAAACAATACACTAACAAGTAAAAATGTCAAGGAAGCCATAAATGCAAAATAAGATTGGAAGCTTCATACATATGTCTTTACAAAATATATTGCTCACTTGTTCAATAAGGTAATACACTGTATGAATCTTCAGAATCATGCTAAATGTAGTGCTTTCAAGATAAATACATTTATACAATCACACAAAACATCATTTTTTAATGTATCTCAGTCCACAGATTAAAATTTCCTAAGCTAAAACAGAATCCAATAGCCATACCATAACATGCAAACATGCAAGCTTTCATGTCATGACTTACTAAGAGTCCATTCCTTGCAGCATGGCAAACAAACAGAATGTTAAATAGTGCATATTTAAGAATGAAGGCTTACAGATACAGATCCATTAGGCGAAGACCATGTTTCTGATGTCCATGTATTTGTTTCCCATAAGTGAAAAGTTCCATCTCTAATTAAAAAAACAAGCTAGATAACTCTTAAAAAAGTATAGGCGATGAAAAGAGCTAAAAAAATTTGAAATTCATACATCTTAGCAGTTAAAAGGTAATCTCCAGTAGGTGACCACCGCACTAATGATATAGTACTAAATCCACGTCGTATAGGTGTTCCCAATCCTGAAGCAAAAGGAAATCCAGATATTAGTATGCAGATGGAACTGGATATCTGCTTTTCAGATGAGATTTATGTACCTTGAGAAACATCCCAAATTGTGAATGATGGGCTATTACTAGAGGCAGATACCAAGTATGTGGAGATATGTGTCAAGGAAAATTGTCTAGAGTAACTGATAATTTTTTTTTTGTTTGCAACATGCATACTAAATATTAGTTCTGGAATGAAGACGAGTTTTTTTAAGTATACATTTATTTATTAGTTTATTTATTTATTGTCAAATGCTACATCCAAACCAGTTAACCCATCACTAAATGCTACACTGAACTTATAAAGGATATCTTCCATCAGGCTTCCAGCAAAGTGCAGTAACTAGCTCAGAGGAAGAACCATGGAGAACGTCGACAAGTATCCATTGACCACCAGAAACTCTAGGAAAGGCACCAAAGGAAGAAGAGGCGACACCAGATTTTATGGATGCAACATTGCCAGGATAGGATGCTGACCAGAGGCAAATCCCTCCCCTGAAAATAAAAAACAATAATAACTCAATCTAATAGTAGATTATGCCACCAGATTTATTATCACTTGAAATAATATGAAGACATCTTTAATAGTGATTTACTATTGTGGCAGTAGTACATACTTGCATCCAACTGCAATCATCTTTCCACTATTTGGCCTCCACTCAACAGCTTTAACATCCTTTTGATGGTCACTTGTTAGAATGTAGGATTCTTTATTATCTGTTCAGAGAATAGACATGATTATTTGTTGGCTTCAACTGAGTTGACAAGCATAGTTCAGTTTGTTCAATACAAGGCGAAATGTTTTTATAGCCATGTTCCTACTAACCAGGAACGTATCTATCTTATCAATACAACATAAAAAAGTTAGGCAGATCTCACCTGGCTCCTCAAAGTCATGAACTGTAACTTGGTCCTTTCCTGATACAAACGCCAAACAATGCTTGTGTCGATTCCAGCTTACTTTCTGGGTATCAAATTCTCCTAGCAGATTTGGCTGGCAAACCAGAATATTTCTCAAAAATGTGATATAGTGGTATGCATGATAGAAAAGCAGTAAAACTACGAATGCAACGAATTGAGGCACTATAAGATACTGACATCGCATGAAGGGAAGAGCAATTGTTTGAAGGAGTCAGCTATGGTCGACACAAAACTTGTTTTAGGGACAGTCTCAGCAGGTTCAGCTTCATTGACAGCAGGGGGCTCTTGATTGGCAACAAGAGCATCCGGCTGGAAAGGAATCGGGCTGAAGACCATTCCCTGTAGTGGAAATCCCAAAATGAACTTTTTTATTTTTCTCCGTGGACAATGGGTTATAAATTAAAAAAAATGCGAAATTTGAGGAGGGTGGAGCAAGTGGAAGATGTACTGACGAGGACATCGCCGTAGGCCTCCTTGGCTCGATCATCCGACAGAGCATCCGCTGCAACTGGAATGTGCAGATTTGGAGAGGCGAAGTAAGCAACCCTAGTACTAAGAGGCGATTGAGAGAAAGAAGAATTTCGCAGAGAGATTAAGGGGGTGGAAGGATAGGAGAGGGATACGGACCGAGATCGCGGTTCATCTCGCAGATGGTGACGGCGCCGGGCGGGGGGAAGCTCGGCATCGTCTCGGATTCTCTGTTGGCCTGCTTGTTTGCTGGTTTGGGGCCTTGGGTGGGGGGATTGGGGCTAAAGCTCTCGAATTGAAGAAGTACTCACTCCTTTCAGCTCACAGGCGCGAGGCGCGGCGGCGGCGGCTGTGGCCGGCGGCGTTCAGCTCGTCGGCGACGACCGACTAGACGGCGGCGAGTAGCATTTGCTTTTCTTTCTTAAACCCTCGCCGTCAAGGTCAGGGAAAGGGACGAGGAAAACCAAACGGGCCCAGCAACGGCCATCCCTCGCTTCGCATCGCAAAGCCGATTTGGGCTGAAAGCCACGCATATTATGGGCCGAAAGTATATGGGATGGAACTGTATACACGTGCACGTGATGGACCAAAACTGCGTGTGAAGATGGGCCGAGACGGAGTGGCAAGGCCTCAAAGCGAGACCCCGAGGCTGGGGCCTAGGCCCAGGCACACTGAACACATCAGACGTAATGCCGAAATCTGGTTATTACAATTTTCCTCATTCAAAATTTGAATTACTAGCACACTTATTCATGGTATTAATTAATCAATCACGAATTTCATATATACAAGGAAACACTGTTCCCATTTCCCTTATTTCAGCGTAGAAATCGATAGCAATGGATTAATGCATAATTGGTGCTTAATTAACAAAATTAATTTGGTGTACCATAAAAAAGTGTCTATATACATGTTATCTTGTTTTCCAACTGTATATATCATCGATCTTCGTCTCCGATATTGTCCTGAAGATCGACTCCTAGAGAATGAGCTCTCTTCTTGCTTTACCTTTTGCATTCTTTGCAGTTAGCATTCTGTTGGCAACGACGAGTAGTGTTCCATATTGATCCCAATGATATTATCAAGACTATAAAGGTATGAATTTGTATGTCATCTTCTTTATGGATTGGTTGGGCAACTAGTTGGCTGATATCCATGATTATTTACATAATCTGTTGTTTGATTTGTTACATGATGATTCTCAAAATATAATGTTCCTTAATTATCTTGATATGCACTCGATCTGATTATTAAATTCATAAATGTACATCTGAACAAATGAGGTATATTTTTATTTTTTAGTTCAAGGTAGAAATCTTTCCAGGGATTATTGGCCTTACCCCAAAAAAGGAGTTTTATGTGCAAAGTGTCTCTTTGGTTTCTAATTGACAGAGCGAGTGCGGTGATATCATTGACTGTGTCGACATGTACAAGCAACCAAGCCTCAAGAATCCGTTGCTCAAGGATCATAAAATCCAGGTGTTGTACACATGCCAGTCGGAACATTTCCATTGGCGATTACTATCGTAGTTTGAGTAAAACTTTGTAAGGATGTTACGGCCATACATATGCATTCGTGAGATAGAATGAAAAAGAAGACCAAATTAAAGACAGAATTATTAAGATCATATATCAAAGACTTAATTATACCCAGTGTATAAGATAATACTGATGTACGTACGTACATGATGAAAATTGTTCAGCTTAAACCAAGCGTCGAACCTCCCAAGATAGTTGAGAAGATGGTGTCGGGAAGAAACTACTCGCACAAATTTGCAGGGGAGCAGGCATGGCGACGAAGCGGTAGCTGCCCTGAAGGAAGCATCCCAATCCGAAGGACACCTGCTTCTGCAAATGCCACCATCGCTAACCAAACCCTCCCTTTCTCCTCCTCCTACGGACGCCCTATTCCTACCAATATTACCATTCAAGATGAAGCCAGCCTCGAAGGGAATTATAGTGTAGAAGTAAGTATGGTGTGCTATCTGATCAATCTAGCTGGTGGCTAGCAAAATATTGGGATTGATTTTATATAATCTATTACTCCATCAGTCCTAGAACTATAAGACATTCTTGTTTTCTAGAAAGTCAAATTTTTAAAAGTTTTGACTAATAATGTATAAATGTTTAGCGTTATATATGTGATATTATTAGATTCATATTTTGATAATGTTTTCTAGAAGAAATTAATAGTCAAAGTAAAAGTAATATTGAAGACTGACAAATTAGGACGAAAGGAGTACTTAATTAATTTAACAATCGGATGAGATATTGATTGTGTGTATATTATATGCACTATATGCAGATCGCTGCGGCGTATGCGGTGAACGGGCCATATCATGGTGCGAGGGCGTCGATTCCTGTTTGGAAAGTGGAGGTGCCACCATTCGAGTTCTCAAAAAGCTATCTCCTCATCGCGAGTCCTAAGGAGAGGCGATTCACGCCCATCCGAGGCAAGGATCCACCCGACATCACCAACCAGATAGCTGTTGGACTTGCCGTACGCACGTATATACTTTCTCCGTTTCAACTTTCAAAATACATTTGTCGATTGCTTAGTAAAATACTGAAGTTATTAACGGAAAAGACACAAATTTTTAATTTTTAATTGCAAATTTAGAGTTGTTTCGATTCACATTCTATACACCTGATTGGTTAAAAATATACTCCCTATCCATATTTTTATGTAAATGAGCTAAGCAACATCAAACAAATGTGTCTAGAGGAGGGAGTATGTTTTTCCATACATTGAAATCAACGTCCCAAAAATGCCTATATTAAGTTACAACTTTTGAATTCTATAAATACTTGTATTTTATAACGGATGGACCATGGCCTACTTATTATAATTTAATTTTTTTAGTGTTATTTGTATATAGTGATGAAAGTGCTCACCAAATTTTCTAATATACCGATGCTCGTTCTCGATTTTTAACGATCAAGCCATGTGACATAAATGGAAACGAAAACAGCAAAAAATATTGAATCCGAGAAGGAAATGATTCTAGTATTTTACTGTATTATTGTGGACATTACCATTTTTAATACGGCAATTATTATTAAATACCCCCAATATATATGGTTCATAATTTACTCGTCCATAATTTTTAATCATAGCTTAGAGCCTATCGACTCATCGATCGAATCCATAATTTAAGTATATGGTTAAAAAGGAGATATGGTGTAATTTACAGAGTGTTTGTTTAAATTTATTTGGTCATATTATATAATCTGCTAAGTTTATTTGGTCATATTATACAGTTTTGCTAAGAAAGTTTACTATTCAATGTTTCTAATATTTATTACCGGTATCTGATCGATATTGACATGTGTTTCTCCCTATAGTACTGAATCTAGTATTTTTGATACCGGCTTGTTTTCCAGCTTTACCTTTTTCGAGAAAAATAGTTATGGAAATAGTTGTGTTGTTTTCTGACCATTTTTCTTTTCATTTTGTATAACAGCCTAGTTACCTAAGAACGTTAGTTAATTATGTTGCTTTATGCAGGTTTACCCTCAATATTTTGGCGACGGTCTTCCTCGTCTCTACTTGTACTCCACTGTAAGTCTCTGGCTGCTATCTTGTACTACATGCAAAGTGTTGCTACGTTTTTTCCTTTTTCAGATAATGGACACAACATGTACGTACTCACTGCTCTCATATGGGATGCAGAATGACGGTGGCGTGAAATCAAAGTGCTTCAACCTTGAGTGTTTGTTCGTCCAGACCAGCAACAAGATCGCCCTTGGGGCCTTCTGCTACCCCTTTTCCACGGTTGGGGGCACCTTCTACTTCATCCCGGTTGCAATATACAGGGTACGTACATATACATAATCTACCATCTATTCATAATTCACTAAATACAACTAGCAACTAGTAAGTAGCAACGAATCACAAATAATATGTAACATGTAATTAATTAAGGATGTATGTCAAACATTTATCTTTATCTGAATCTAAACGAAAAGTAATTGATTAAGCTAGGATGATGGGCCGGCAGTGTGGTGGGTATCAATCCAAGAGGAACCGATCGGCTACTTCCATGAGAGCGCGTTCACGGTGCCTTTCATCGAGAGCTTCCACAACGAGATGGGTGGGCATGTTCTGAACAGACGGCAAGGCGGCAAGCACACACTCACCCCCATGGGTAGTGGCATGTACCCCTTGGATGGCCTCCACAACGCTGCCTCCATCTCCTTCTACCTCGCCATCGCTTACACCGGCGCTGACCAGGTCGACATTCCCGCCAACAACATTGTCACCCACCCTAAGTGTTACAATGTCAAGTACTATGGTCGTGACCTATACCGCCCAGGCATCGATGTCACCTTTGGTGGCCCCGGTGGATATAACTGTGATGTCAATTAATTACTCCTTGTAATTTGGTCAATCAAATAATTAATAATGTTATTATGTAAATGCATCAATACATATATGATCCACTTTATGATTGTTTATTATGTAGAAAGGTATCTCCATGTCAAAGCCTGATTTGCATTTGAGAATACTTTATTCACCTCCTAAGTACAATTAATATTATTTCTCTCATCTCTGGTTGAGACAAATCATCTCAATTGTTACGACTATTTCCTTCTTTTCCTTCTCTCGTTAAGCCACATCACCTTAGTTTTTTATTTTGATTAATTAATCCATATGTGGTCTAACTTGTCATAAGCCATCATTCCGATCATTACCTTTGGAATTTGGATGATTAATTTATGTATTGATCCGGTCTCTAACTAAAATTTTGCAAAAAAAAAGAGCTTGCATGTGATGGTAGAAGCGTTCTCCCCATGTGAGGTTGAACATGCCCAGCCGTACATTGTGTTCAGGGGGATTTTCTTGATTGAGTTGAATGCAACAAGTCTTTTTAACCTAATGGTTGATTTTTTTTTATTTTGAATGTCATGAACAACATCATCACAATTGGTTATAAGTTTTTCTTATGATCCATCGGACACAAATCATAGAAAGTATAATTATGTTATCTTTCTACAAAATAAATCCATGTTACACCTTATTTCTATCATTATCATATAATATTCATGTAGCAATGTGCGGACCTACATCTTATTAATTAGACAGTTGGTTCCTTAAACCCTAGCTAGGTCTCCAACAACTTAACTTTTTACTGTTTAATCGCATATCAAGAAAGAGTAATGGAGAGCAACTATACATACAAACTACCCAACAAAAGATTAAGCATAGATAGAGATAGAGTGATACAAATAGAGTTGCTACGACATATAAATGGATACATATGGCGCTGTTGCCATACAATTAACTAATTAAGACATAACTAGCTAATGACAGTAGTAGGCTAAGTAGGAACCCACTAGGAGCAACACAATCGCGATGAAAATGGAAATGATATCTAAGACAATCATAAGAAACTTGGAGAACCACCCCAAGCATGAGAATAAGCCAACTCTAATGAAAACAAAACAATCAAGGATGACCACAAGAATGACACATGATGCAGCACAAGACAAGACTCCTACAAAGACCAAATGTAGACACCATCGCCCGCTCGCTGCCGGTAAGCGATCAACTCTCTTGTTGTAGCCGTGAATCCACAAAGCTAAGCTAGCGGCAGAGGCCTGCACAGTGCAGAGCACAACCAGTGCGAAGCATAACAGGTTTAGAGCGTTGTAGTAGCTCATGCCTGCTATGCATTCACTCGACAACACATACGTCGATGACTGTGGCTGGAGGCTGAGGCCGAGGATGCAGCCCGTGATGCCAATGAAGAAGGCTGCGAGCCACTGGACTAATTGCCCAGCCAACGTAAAAAAGCTCCCTGAAATGTACACATTCTTTAATCATATGACTCGGTAAAACAAAGTAATAAATAAAACACTAATCAATGAAGAGTATGTGAATGAGTAAAGCACGCTAAAAAAAGAGTTTGGTTGATGGAGAAACTGGAGGAAATCCCTAAAAGCATTTAGGCCCAAACAAGTTGAGGGCCCCTGGCCTTGCATATGTACGTAAGGTTTACCTACCGCAAAGCAATTAGCTTGCATGGCTGCATGCATGCCTCCATCTAACCCAAAAAATTGTCAATTATTTTTGCATTAGTTTTAACGAATATAAAAATATGTCGACACTATTACTAATGATTTCCTATCCGTCTATTCATACTTGTACAAATCGTTGTATTTTATTGATTATTATGGTGGGCAACTCTTCCATAATTTCTTTTTAAGCAGTAGCATGTTACACTTTTTTATACTTGTGGTAATTTTAATAGAAAATTATGCTAGTTGACGCTTACCAGAATTTTGTATTTACAGTGTCATAGAGGCGTCCTCTAATTGTAAGTATTTGACATTCACGACAAGATTTGGTCAAAACTTTTATGATGCAACACTAAAATCACATTAGAATAAGTTTATAGTACCATGCTTGTACTTTTCGAGGCAAATATGCATATACCATTTATTTTATTTAAAGAATTTAAGAAATTATCGATGGCCATATATTTAAAAGTTTGGGCAAATATTGTCCTAGACATCAAATATTTGTCACTAGATGATGAATTTCTTGAGAATTACAACAAAGAGTTAACTTATCTCTACAGTTGAGAGCTCTAATTTTGATCTCACACGCCCTAGTCAGAAACCAACTGGAATATGACTAAAAGGGCGCCCTAGTTATGCACTACGCCAGTGTTACAACAAATTGAGTTGATGACACAATGAATACTACTAGTGGGCCCATTGACTAGATAATGCAAGGTAACATGATTGGAGAACAAGGGTTAAGCAGCATGGTTTCAAAGTACAATACAAAACAGCTCACTTTATCTCTTTTAAATAGACTACCGATCACTCGATCAGAATAGGTATAGTTATCACATTATAGGAAATAGACTATCAGCCAGCATATCTACAAACAAGCCTTCTGCAGTGTCAGTATCACCTATCTTGCAGTATCCATTTATTGATGAAGAGTATTCGAAAACATTTAGATTGCACACTAAAAAAAATGTATTTGGTTGATGGAGAAACTGGAGAAAGAACCTAAAACCTTATCAAATCAGAACTTTAGCATTTCAACTTTCAACTAACTTAGTAGTACTAGTATCTAATACGTTGGGTGTTGGGCAGGGGAGGGACAATCTCTTGGCTTACCGCTTGAGAAGAAAGCAGCGTGCCTCGACAGATCCATGGCTCAGGCTCTGAGCTCTGTTCTTCCTCGAGTCCCACTTCTCTTCTATTCTCTTCTTCCAGAGTCCCACTTCTCTTGCTTTGTTGCTTGCGTCTGCCACCAAAAGCATGTACACCGTGGTGTTTATATCTTGGGGACTTGAAGCAGAGTCGGTGGCAGAGCATTGGCTGGTAAGGATTGCAGGTTGTGCAAGCTCTGAAGCTCTAGCTAGTGTCTTAATGGAGGGCATCGCAACCATTAAAGAAGGGAGTAACTGTGAGGCACTCCAGTGAGTACGTTGTGTTGTTGAAACCACAGTTCCTTCTCCACATTCAGCATCATCAGGTTGCACACTGACCATTTATGAAGCTGTCATCCGTTCTGAGATGGGCTAAAAGATTGGCTCCCTGCTGCTGCATATCATCATGCGCCGCGTAACAATTAAAAACCACCAAGCGCAGGGCGGCGGGGGGCGTGTTTACGTCGGATGAGACAGTGCAACTTGATGGTTGAGATGTGAAGATCTTTGTTTTCATTGGCTTCCCTGCCAGCTTCTTGCTTGCTTTATGTGAGAAGTAATTGGGCTCGATAGCAAATGCAAGGAGTAAACGAAGGAATAAATTTTGCACGTAACATCAACATCAAACTCCCTTTCTCACAAGCAATTCCTCCTCTCTGCCTCCTGACTCCATCGCCGATTAACACAGCGGAGCTCGACGTCGGCACTGTCGCGCCGCGGGGCACGGCATTAAATGCCGACGGCTGCCGCTTTACACGGCTTCGACACGATCAGGTTCGTCCTTCCGCGTCCTGCCCTCTCCGCTCGCTGCTGCTTCTTCCCTCTTCACTATAGGTCATGCAAAATCAACATCGCTTGGATGGCACTATGGAAGGAACAAGGAAGAGCATGGAGATTGGAGATTCTTATTGTTGGTCAGGTGCCATGTTATGCTAAGGACCCAGATACACACCTCACACCTGTTTCATCAGCCTTTGCAAAACATGGGATGCATTAGGCGATAATCCCTTTCACTCTCATCAGATATCCTATTGTTTTACTGTAATCGGCAAGGCCTATCTTCTTAAATGTATCTCATCAAATATCTGTGCCAATGCATCTTTACTCAATACAGCTTAATAGTGTTTTATGGTTCAAATGCCTCTTTCACTAGAAGAAGTTCATCCAGTCATGTCTGCAAGTGCACTTCTGTTTTCTCAATCCTCAGTATCCTAACTACTATACTAATAATACAGTACTACTTTGCTGAATTTGTGCCTGGAGCTAAATGCCTAATCCTTTATTACCTGACAGTTTATCATGAGGCGTCAATACAAGATGAACATCCCACGGCATCCGAGCCGACCCTCGCTGACAGAAGCGCCGCCGCCGGCAGCTGGCCATGGCATCCCCGGGCGGCTCAAGGGCTGCCGGCACGCCGCACCCTTTTCCTTCCCTCTCGCGTCTCCTGCGGCCGTCGTTCCATCTTCCGTCGTTCGGCATGCCGTTCTTCAGCCGTTTCTTTGGGAGGATGGCCTGCTCAATTCCTTTCCCCTTCTTCTATCAGTTCTTCCGTTTGTGTTTTTAATAAGAGTTAATTAGAACCAAGCCATTACAAATTTGCTGCATTGAAAAAATGCTATTACTATTCACGATATCCGTTAGGTGTCACTGTAATTTTACAGAACTGAATCATGCCATCGCCATCCCATTTTTCATCCATCACTAATGTTTTCCATTGCAGACATGTGGACCCCACAAAACCATTCCTTTTTTTCTTCTATCGCTGACCACACCGGCGCCGGCACAGGCCAACAGTGGTGGCGCGGGGGGCTCTGATGCCCATAGGCCATAGCGACGGCATGGGAGCAGTATGGTGGGCAGATGGGGAATGGCGGCGTGGCATCGGCTAGGCAAAATCCAGCGGGGAGGGGTGATGTGGCAGTGGCGGCAGAAAAATCCGACGGGGAGGGGCGGTGCGGCAGCGGCGGCGAAATCCGGCGGAGGAGCGGCAGAGAACGATGATGGGGTTGAACGGCGAGTTGTCACCAGCGGCAGCAGCGGCGGTGACATAGCGGGTGCGGCAGAGGCAGAGGTCGTTGGTGTGGTGGGCACATGGGCGGCGGAGGTAGGCGGTGTGTGGAGGGGGATCACCCATCTCCTCGAGGAATCCATTGCCACAGTTCGGGTAGACGACGACCCTGCCTCTCCGACGACTCCCCCACAGGTGACGACCCTACCTCTCCGACGACTCCCCCACAGCCTCGACCTGATCCTGCCGCCGCTCCCCCTCTACAACAGCAAGCAACAGTCGTCGGCATCATCTTTTGCGCCGCTGCCGTGGCCGATCCCCGGCGGTGAGCACGAGCAGGCGGCAGCGCTGTCGGCGAGCTCATCCATTACAGACGGTGAAGAGGGATAGGGAGAAAAAAAAAGAAAGAAGGAAGGTAAGCGACAGAATCAATGGAAAATATGACAACGCTGGCACGGTTCCAAATTTAGAAAATAGCAGTGGCATCCAGTCGATATCATGAATAGTAGTGGTATTTTTTCAATTCAGCAAATTTTTAATGGCATGGATCCAATTAACCCTTTTAATAATGAGCACTTACGTTACAAAATGATTGCGTCAAGATTATTACGTATGGTAAATCCTATATATTATCTTCTTCTGCCTCTTGCAATTCATTATGTACCCATACCAGCCTTCAAATACCTCTGGTCACATCGTCAAGCCATTTTGCAATCGGCCGGAGTACTTTGACCATGCCATTACAATTGAAATGTCAAAGGTTAGTATACTACATGCTTCCTGGATTATATTTTCGTTCATCAATTATATTTCTTCCTCTAGCATTTTCGTGTGTCCAAATTGGTTTAGTTTGCTTCAGTGTGTTATACGTTTGTACTCTATTTTAACCTCTTTACCACTTTGTATGGCTAAATTGGTTCCGTTTGCTTTAATTTGATCAAAGCCTATGGTTATTTAATTGCAGCTGAATTCTTTCTATTAACCTAAAGAAAGAACCAGAGAGGAGGTTTTCCCTTGACACAACTGAATAGCATGTTGGGGATAACTGTTCTGTGGCGAAACAACCACCATCAAAAGGGCAGCCGAGCAGCCATGTTCAATTTGTATTTGATTCCTTTTGATATATTCAATTTCACCTAATGCATGTTTTCATTCTGTAACTAATCCCTTCAATCACTGCATATGTGTTGGCATGAAAATTGACCACGTGCGCTTCTCGTCGAACGCCTGGGAGATTTGCTTTACTCCAGTGCAAGTCCTAAAATTAGGGTTGTGGAGGCGTGCTAGTTGATTTGATCCAGCAATCAACAAGAATAAGAAATTAAAGTTAGTACTAGGTGTTGTCCGCCACTGGACTGATAACGGACAGCCGATGCCAAGAGTTTTGGAATTGATCGACTATATTATAAAAAATGTGAGTTTGAATCGGTTGTCATTGTGTTTGTCAATCTAATAACCGATGCAAATAAAAGTAACAAAGGCTATACATAAACTATCGGCTGAAACCCTGATAGAACCATGCACACTGCCAACCGATGTATCCAAAGCAATTAACTCTAGTTTCAATTCTAAGGATCAGACCTAACCGAGACAACTAGAACCAGAAACCGTCATTAATTGGTTTAAATAAATCGAGGGGCAGCATGTATGATTGTAGATATATCGTCTCGTATAGAGTTTAGCCTTGATATATTAGTGTCAATAGCAACCTAATTAGAATATCGGACTGAACCGAGAAAGTCCTAATTAGTACCTTGATCAGAATATTGGACCTAACCAAGGGAAATCGATACATATGCATCAAAGTTGATTTAGAATCTAATGATATATGATACGCGACATGCATATCGGTAGCTGAGCATATCAGATTTAACCGAGAAAGTACAAGCTAGCCGACACGCATGAAGTTTGATGAGATACCTACCGCCATAGTTCAGCCCCAACCGAAGCAACATGACTCGAAAGCACGATTTCGTTGAAAACCTAGCAAGCTAGTGTGGCGATGCGCCGAAAAGTTGTAGTGATTGTCTATATACAATACCCGGGAGTACAATATTTATACCCATGGGCAATTCGACTCCTACTAGGACACGACTCAATTGGCTTAACATATGCAATCGTTATAAATAAAGAAACTAAGCCTCATATTATCACAAAATAAGGAAATTAACAAACCTTTCCTAATCTAGATACGATCGAACTCCAAACATGGACATCAACGTAGCCTGCCAAATCCGATTTTGATTAATTTCCAAACTTGATTTCCATCTTTAAATTCCAATCGGCTTTGTCATTGTTTCTGATTCAAAATTGGCTTTTGCCTTAGGCTGATTCCAAAATCGGGTGTCAACAATATACTCGTGGATTTACCTGCTCGCATCTTATATGTCTATAGATAGAGGGAGGCTTTGGCATTATTGACTTCTCACCCTCATGTTACCGCATCCGCCATGGTGTCAACCATGTCCCAGGGGTAGATATTTGCCCTTTCTGACCTTCTTGATACTTTGTTCCCAATCTATATGTGATTTTTTTTGTTGTATAATTGATCATCCTTTTGCGCATCTTATCCTTCCCAGGTATGTTATTACTCCAAATATCTGAACTCTCTCTCTCTCTCTGCCGCCAACTGCTGCCGTTGTTTGTGGTGGCATGGCAAAGCCATATCAGCTTTTGCACCCATTTGGCTTCTTTGTTCGGTGTTGACTGGTTCTGGTCAAGATCAATATGAGCCGTCTGGTATAATAGGTCGAGCCATCCATTATTTTTGATGCAATAATTCTCTTTTTAATATATAAAAATCTTTATTGCGTCATAATTCCTTTGATCTTTTCTGTATAAGCTGAAAAATTTAAAATTTCTCTATTTCATAAAAAATCGGAACTCCAAATTAGGTGATTCAACTCTCAAAATTCTTCTAAAATTGAGATCTACACACTAAAAATATTCTTTTGTGCTTTTGTGGTGTTCTTACGTACTGTCTTCCTCTTTTTTATTATTTGCCTTTAGCAGCCATATGCAAAAGTAATATTAAAATTTTAGTATAAAAGTAGGGCAAAATCACAAAACAATAAAAAATAAAGGCAAATCTACAAATGACAAATAAATATAATATATAGTTACAAAATAGTACTTTCCATTCAATTCAATAATTTAGTAGTAAGAAACATGTTACTCCAATTTACGTAAAGATGAAGTTTGTTTTTCAAGTTTGTTGCCATTTCTAAAGATAATCAAAGCATACAGCTATGCGGGGAACAGGATAGCCAAATTGGTCTACAAATCCATGGATCTTCCTGCATACTGAAATCTCTCCCGTCGTCCCTCATCTCTACTGATTTGAGGAGACAAAAAGATGGCATGTTTATTTCAACTTAGGATTATTATTATCGAGATTACTAAGAGTAATCTGAAAGAAACAAACGGATTATTGTAGCATCTATTATAATATGGAATCAGATAAGCTTATTTAGGTGAGTTTTGTTAGATTATTGGGTTAAAAATCACACAACTTGAGACTTGCAAACTCAATAATCCAGCCTCTAATAGTTGAGGAAAAACCAACACATAAATTATTCTATTCTAGTTTATAATAATTTAGATTAAAATAATTATAAGTGAAAAAGGGCCTTAAACATAGAGAAAAAAAAGCTCTGACTTGCTTACTCCTTATCAAATATCACCTGAGACAAGAACATGGGAAGCAACAGGGGTGGATCTACCATGGGGGCGGGGGGGGGGGCTTGAGCCCCCACGAAGCCCCCTAAAATTATTTGTCAAATATGGAGAAGGGGATTGAATCTCTATTCAGTTTGTAGAGACCCTCCTAATATGTTTTCTAGATCCGCCACTAGGAAGCAACATTGGGGTTTACATGTTACCATTGTTGAAGAAATTGGCGTACACATAGATATTCACGACCCCCCTCCCTCCTATTGCTGATGGTTTGCTTGTTCTGGCTCGTTGCATTTTCTTCGTCCTATTGGTTCACAAGAAAAAATTCTTGAGATGTTCCCTTTTAATACTGCTCTGTTAACTCACTTACTCTTATTGGTAATTTAATTTGACTTGTGAGGGGGCCTGCTACTTTTGTGGCAATTTTGATTTGGGAGGAAAGATGTGAGCATGGAATAATGATTCCATGGCACTCGCTAAAATTATTTGTCAAATATGGAGAAGGGGATTGAATCTCTATCCAGTTTGTTGAGACCCTCCTAATATGTTTTCTAGACCCGCCACTAGGAAGCAGCACTCGGGTTTACTTGTTTTACAGGAAAGCAAATACAGAACTCTAGTGGAACTTGTCTGAGACACTATACAGCAGGATTTGAGACACTTTACCATGTAGTAAGTGGTTTTGTGTTGTTTTGTTTTAACAACTGATTTAGAACGTGCCTTGATATATACTGGCCAGACCATGATATTGAGGTACAACATAGTGACAGAAGTCGCTACAATAGTAGTAGGTTGGGTGCTCTTGATGATTTTGGAAACTTTTACTCAAGCGATTTCACAAACCAACAACCACTTGCTGCTTCTGATGAAGGTGTTGGGATTAAGAGAAGGCTCACTCTTGATCCTGATGGCAATTTTAGAATCTACAGCTTGAATAGCTTGGAAAGAACATGGTCAATTTCTTGGATCGCTATGTCTCAACCATGCCGAATTCATGGTTTGTGTGGTCCTTATGGAATCTGCCATTACTCACCTACAACAAAATGTTCTTGTCCACCAGGCTATGAGATGATCAACACTACAAATTGGACTGAAGGTTGCAGGGCTATAGTTGACATAAAATGCGGTGTAACACAACGAATGGAATTTTTGAAGCTTCCATACACTGATTTTTGGGGATTTGATCAACAACGTCTTCATGGAGTACCATATGAAGTTTGTCATAACATCTGCATGAGTGATTGCACCTGTAAAGGCTTTCAATACTAGGGAGATACATCGTCATGCTATCCAAAATCTTCCCTTTTCAATGGTTGAAGTTTCCCTTCACCTACACATCGCACAATGTATGTCAAACTCCCAAAGGGCAGCGTGGACATGTCTTATGCTTGGACATCTGTGCCACAATCAAATTTACTTAAATCTATTCATGACCTTAATTGTATCAAGTAAATACCACAAATACATTGGAATTATTCCCATATATCAATAAGATAAACTTTCAGGGTGAGCCCAATTGATATTACTGGTATGTGTTTCTTGGTGCATTTTTTGTAATTGAGGTTTTCTTCATTTTATTTGCATGGTTATTTATTGTAAGGAGGGGATTGAAGCCAGAGGAAGTTTATGCAATTCAGGAGGGCTTGAAAGTTATGACTAATCATTTCCAAAGATATAGTTATAAAGAGTTAGTCAAGGCAACTATAAAGATGTGCTTGGAAGAGGAAGATCAGGAATTGTATATAACGGAGTCTTAGATGATGGGTGGAAAGTGGCAATAAAAAGGCTAGAAACTGTATGGCAAGGTGAGCAAGAGTTCCAGGCTATGCTATGTGTAATTGGTAGGATAAATTACATGAACCTTGTACGCATATGGGGTTTTTGTTCTGAAAGCTCACACAGGATGTTAGTCTCTGAGTATATCGAGAATGGATCATTGGCCAGTGTCCTTTTCAACAACAATATCTTGTTACAGTGGGCACAAAGATTTAAAATTGCTCTAGGTGTTGCCAAGGGATTGGCTTATCTTCACCATGAGTGTCTTGAGTGGGTCATTCATTGTGATGTAACACCAAAAAACATATTTCTAGATCAAAACTTAGAACCTAAGATCTCTGATTTTGGATTGGCAAAGCTGCTTGACAGAGGCGGGTCAAATCCAGAAATGTCATGGGTAAGAGAAACCATAGGTTACATTGCTCCTGAGTGGGTCTCTGGTTTGCCAATAATTGCAAAAGTTGATGTTTATAGTAATGGAGTGGTGCTTTTTGAGCTAGTTTCTGGAACACGAATTTCTGACTTGGCTCGTGATGAGGATGAATTGATGCCCATGGTGCTCGGGAACCTGGTTTTGACGCTTGTTGATAGATTGGATAGGGAGGATTTAGAGTGGATAGTAGAATCTGTAGATTTCAGATTTGTGGCCAATTCGACTATATGTAGGCAAGATTACTAATCAAGCTGGCTATTTCATGCTTAGAAGAAGATACAAAGAGAAGGCCAACAATGGAATCCATAGCCCAAGTTCTTGCTTCTATTCATGAATCCATGAACACTATCATGGAACATCATGACAAAACTAAGTAGCCTTTTTTTAAAAAAAATTAGTGAGCAATGAGCCCTCTTGTTTTCTAAATTTCTTATAGTATAATTTACTATGATATATCTTACATTGTTGATTCATTATGTGTATTCTTTTTTATCTTATCAATGACGTGTACTAACCTAGAATTATAGTTTTGTAACAAATAAGATAAAATTTGAGATGCGAGGGGTAGATGAATTATAGCATGCCAAACATCTGTGTAATATTCATAGATACATCAAAGGTTTTTCACACCATTGTATTTTAAGTGAGGGAGTCTTTTATAGCAATGCAAAAAAAGAACAGTAAAAGACAGAAGGGCAACAGAGCAACAAGAGAAAGAAAAGAGCTCATAAAAGGCTATAATTCTCATGGTAAAGATGGGCGACCAAAATAAACAAATGGATGCGACTTGGACAAACTATGAGCTCTTGATCAAGAGTCAATGGTAGAACACGTAATGTACAAGGACACAAGCTAGCTATGAGTCCAACATGCCAGAAGGAACAAAACATTCAGAAAGAGAGAAACAGGAAATTTGAAAGGCACATCGTGTGTCCTTACCAGAGAATCCCCAAGTTCAGTAGCATTTGCAGCACCAACAACAACTAGACTTTCCAATGCAACCCAGAGAGAAACACCACTTACATCAGATTCATTTTGTCAAACAGATTGCAAGTGATAAACATATGCATGCATGTCACAATAAGCAATGGTACTTCATCCATTCCAAAATATAACATCCTAGTACAACAAATCTAGACATAAGTCTGTCCAAATTTATTGTCCTATGATGTGTAAAGGGTTGCTATATCTTAAGACAGAGATAGCAGAACACAATACCAGCTATGGTTGCCAGAAGCATGGTGACTTGGGCCGTGGAGAGAGCACCTCGCGGCCGTATCCAATTCAGCTTCACGAATTGCTGCCCTCCTTGAAAACCGATCCCGCAAGCTCACGAAGCACGCAGGTGCCAATGGAGGTGTTCGCTATTGTAGAGACCCACTAGCAGGAGTTTCATGAGTTGTCGCTCGCTATTTGTTTGGTTGTTTTCTCCTTCGCCTCATCGGTAGATGGGCCGAACGACGTGGGCTAGGCCCAGCAATGAGTTTTTTCAGTAAAAATCATTGAATTTGCAAGCCTCGCATAAAACACTATCCAATTTGTGCGCCTTATGTAATATACCACATCGAGAGAGATAAGTGATCCTCTTTCCGTAGATGAGTCAGATCGAGAGGAGAGGAATCGAGACGGCGAAGCTAGGCGCTCTGCCGTCTGATGCCATACGCTCGCCTACAGGCCCCGCAACTCTCTGTCGCCTCTCCGCCTGCCTCTAGCATCAGTCGTGCCTCTCTTCCACCATGAAGTCATCACCGTCGCACTCTCTATGGCCGTGGCCAACACCTCGCTAAGTCGTTTCATCATTGTTTCTGTCGGCACAACCAACCTTTGACGCGGTAGCGCGGTCTCGTCTCGGGCATTGCCTCGATCGCGCTTGTGTCCCTTCATTAGTTGTGTGTATTCATGTCGTTTTGCCTCCCCTGATCAATTTTCTCTTTCCTCCGTGTGTTGAAAGTGGTCCTAGTGGCAAAATAGTCTGGTCTACAGTAAATAAAATGGAAAAGAAAAAAATCAAAATAGAGAAAAGAGAAGAAAACGACGTGGAATGTACAAATTCGCAGTCCTGATGGTCTTTTGTGGGAGACGCGAGGATTATATGTCATTTTGCGAGAGACGTCCGAATTTATGTCTTGTTCCCAAAACAAAAATTTTGGGTGTCACGTCGAACGTTTGACCGGATATCGGAAGGGTTTTCGGACACAAATGAAAACTCTAATTTCATGACTCGTCTGAAAACCGCGAGACAAATCTATCGAGCCTAATTAATATGACATTAGCACATGTGGGGTTATTGTAGCACTTATAGCTAATCATGGACTAACTATGCTCAAAAAATTCGACGCACGATTTTCGTGCAAACTGTGTAATTAGTTTTTTTTTAAAATTGTAGATTTAATAATCCATATATATGTCAAAATATTTGATGCGGTGTTTTTGGAACAAAACTTTGACAACTAAACAAGTCTTGGCTACTAGGAACAGTGTTTTTGTCTTTTTTCATACGCACGCTTCCCAAACCGTTAAACAAAGCATCTTTTGGAAAAAAAATTTATATGAAAGTTGTTTTAAAAAATTAAATTAGTCAACTTTTTATTTTTAAAATAACTAATAATTAATTAATCATATACTAATGGTGTTTTTGTTTTGCGTGTATTCTTTTCTCCCATTTGACTAAACATCACATTTGAACACACTTGTTTTGCGTATTAGTGTTCTTGCTGGAAAATCTCCCGAGCGACAAGGGCAGGGAGCGCTTTGGGATGAACGTCCCTGACGGCATCTGCTCTCTACGCCGCTGCAGCCGCCGGCGGCCTCCGTTCCGCCCACTCCACCGCCGACCTCTCCCACCATTCCCGCTCTCCGGGGCCATCGGTGCGTCACCGCGCAACCCTCTTCCCCCCGCCACCCACCTCTTCTCTCTAAGCCTCAGCCCCCATTCGTTCCCCGGTTCCTCTCCCAGTTCCTTCAATTTAGCAGCCTAGCAGAAGCGCCAGGGGAAGGCGGAGATCGTTGATCTGATCCCTCTCGTCGCCGGCGCTCTCGTCTGCAACACCTGACATTGCTTACAGGGCGCTCCACGACCTTCCACCTGGTAGAGTCAGTCTTGAGCACATGCTATTCGATGAAATGCCTAGCAAGGTTAAGGTTCTGTCACTTTCTTGTTCCAAAAGTGCATTTCCTTTTTATTTTGTACCGTACAACCTTGTGGAATAATAAGAAAAAAAAAAGTCTTCCATGTCTGGTTGTAGACTTGTAGTTGATATAACATTAGTACTTTTCTAATCTAAAAGTTAGTTCATTTTTTTGGTATTGCCAATAACAGTGCATAGAATTTATTTGTAGGCAGATTGGCAAGTCGGCATTGACTTGCATATCCATTTCTGCATGCTGATTGTTTTTATATGCTCTAAGGGCTGGATCTGAATATTCGACTGAATGGCATATATATTGTTTGGTCAAAGAAATCTGTGTCTCTTTCCCATCAGAAAACACATATTGGATGAGGTGTTTCAGCATGGTCCTTATACTTGTAGCATACAGAGGAGGTGGAAAAAGCCAGTTGACTCAGCAAGAACTCGTCTGGAGGGCAGAACAAGGGATCATAGGCTAGATAAGCTGATGATTCAGCTGAAGAACTTGAGGCTAGCTTTGGACTTACATGGGTTGATATCTCAGCAGAGGAACGGCTATGCATCTCTCCAACTCCTCTCCAGGTGGAGACATGAGGTTGGCCTGAACATTGAGATTGGTGCTTTCCTCAGGAAATATCCCCACATCTTCGACGTTTATGTGCACCCAATAAAAAGGAATGAATGCTGTAAGCTCACTCCAAAGATGGCTGATTTGATTGCAGAAGAAGATGCTGTCATCAGGGAAAATGAGCCTGCTATTGTTAAGCGGCTGAAGAAGCTTCTCATGCTGTCAACAGATAGAACCCTGAATATGCATGCATTGTGGCTCATAAGAAGGGAACTTGGTCTGCCTGATGATTATAGGTGCTCTATACTACAAAACCATCAGTCTGATTTTTCTCTATGTTCCCCGGATACTCTGACATTGGTCACTAAGGATGAAAATCTAGCTGTAGCTGATGTTGAAGAATGGAGAGCAAAGGAATATACAGAAAAATAGTTAGCTGAATCTCAGACAAAATATGCTTTTCCTATAAACTTTCCAACCGGCTTTAGGATCGAGAAAGGTTTTAGAGAAAAGCTTGGCAACTGGCAGAGGCTTCCCTACACTAAGGCTTATGAGAAGAATGAATTGCATCCAGTCCGCAATGTCGATCGGCTTGAGAAACATATTGTTGGCATTCTTCATGAACTTTTAAGCTTGACAGTACAAAAGATGATACCACTTGAGAGGTTATCCCACTTCAGAAGACCATTCGATATGGAGGTAAACCTGCGGGAGCTTATTCTTAAGCACCCTGGCATTTTCTACATCTCAACCAAAGGAAGCACACCAACTGTCCTTCTTAGAGAGAGTTATAGTAAGGGATGTCTTGTTGAACCTAACCCTGTATACAATGTAAGAAGGAAAATGCTTGGTCTTATTTTGGCAGGATGTCGTGGCATTGATGAAATGGACAGTGCAATTCAGTTTTCCAGGGAGTACAACCAGGAAAGCAGTAATAAGTCATAGAATCACATGTGCCATACCAATACCATGAGTGCCTTGTTGTAAGCTCAAAGTGGCATTTGCCAAGGAATTGGTCTAATGACCAGGAAGGCAATTAGTGGTGTTTGTTGTAACTGAACATTAGTCTTTGAAACGGTTGAGCAACATGAGTTCTGAGTGCATGCGCCCCATAATGGTATGCATCTCTTGAGACGTCGGTGCCTCGGTGGTAGAGTGTCATCTGGTGACGACCTTAGAAGGTTGTACAAGCTAAGGAAGCCAGCTTTTGTGAGCAACGGCTCTGCACCAAGGAAGAAGGAACTAGTCACAGTACTTAGCAGCCATCAGTGAAGAGGCACTCCAGCAGGGTCTGTTCCTGAATCCGTTTCCTACTCCACGAATTTCTTATTTGTTTACACTTTACAGTACTCCACTAATTTACTTTTATTGCTCAGATGTCTCCAATGAAGATCTAAGGGCAGTCATTTATGTTTTGGACTGATCTATCTTAAAAAACAATATTCGCTTCTGTAGGAAAGCTTTATCAAAGAGCAGAGCCTGAGCTCTGCCCTTTATATTAAGAAAGAGAAGGTACAAAGAAGGTCAGATTCAAGACAAAAGGAATAGCAAAGGCCAAACAAGCAAGTTGCTCTAGAATATAGCAAGAGGTTCATAAGAGATGGGAATAATCTGGAAGAGACACAGACCAGAAGCCAACAGAGAGGTCAGAAGCTATTGCACCCTGTCTGATTTCAGAGCTATCATCGTCCTCAAAACAATTAAAACTTATACTGAATGAAAGGTGCTCCTGAATCTTGATAAGGAGTGTAGCAATTTGTTCTCCCTTACACAAATATCTACTCAATTCGTATCATGTACAGGTAATGATGTCCGAGTTGCATGGTTCTTTTCATTTCGTTGATCAGTAAATTATATTTCAGTAATAGTGGCTCATAAGAAGGGAACCACTTGAGAGGCTGTCCCACTTCAGAAGACCATTTAATATGGAGGTAAACCTGCGGGAGCTTATTCTTAAGCACCCTGGCATTTTCTACATCTCAACCAAAGGAAGCACACCAACTGTCCTTCTTAGAGAGAGTTACAGTAAGGGATGTCTGGTTGATCCTAACCCTGTCTACAATGTAAGGAGGAAAATGCTTGGTCTTATTTTGGCAGGGTGCCGTGGCATTGATGAAATGGACAGTGCAATTCAGTTTTCTGGGGAGTACAACCAGGAAAGCAGTAATGAGTCATTGAATCACATGTGCCATACAAATACCCTGAGGATCTAACGGCAGTCATTTATGCTTTGGACTGATCTATCTTAAAGACAATCATCCTTCTGTAGGGAAAGCTTTTCCAAAGAGCAGAGCCTGAGCTCTGCCTTTTAATTAAGAAAGAGAAGGTACAAAGGTCAGATTCAGGAGAAAAGGAATAGCAGAGACCAAACAAGCACGTTGCTCTAGAATAAAGCAAGGAGTTTCATAAGGGATGGGAATAATCTGGAAGAGAAACACAGCAGCAGCCAACAGAGAGGTCAGAAGCTATTGCACCGTGTCTGATCCCAGAGCTATTATCGTCCTCAAAACAAACAAAACTCACTGAATGATCGGTGCTCCTGAATTCTGATAAAGAGTGTTCTTCATGCATCAATAATAGTAACAACGCAATTGTTTGGAATATGATACTATGACTTTTCAGGAATGAATCTGTAGGCCAACATCACATATGATTAGGACAGTACAAATATCCATACAATGATGTTCAACAAACGACTGCCCTGATCTTATCCATATATTCCCTTGACCATTCCAGCAAATCGAATGAAGAGATGTCATCCCAAAGCATCTTTATTTGGCTCTTTATTCATGCATGAGAGGTACCTTATTATCGATCAATTGTTTTAAGCATGATGGAATGTTTTCTTTGGCATACATTCATTCAAGGGTTAATTCATTCAAGGAGCACCTCACGGATGCTTATGTTGGCTGTATGCCTGTATGTTCAAGGTAAATGTCATTGCTCATAGCAACATCCAACTGGAAGTGTTTCTCCTCTACAGCATAACTACAAAAAAGGGTCAAAATCTGCGTAGAAGCTTTGGGATTAAAAGAAGGCTTACCTTGGATTATGATGTTAATCTTAGGCTCTATAGTTTGAACAACTCAGATGGAAAATGGGCAGTTCCATGGATTGCTCAACCTCAAACGTGCATGACTCATGGATTGTGTGGTCCATATGGAATCTTGTAATACCTTCTATTACAACAGTTTTTATAGAAGAAAGTCCCAAATATTTCCTGGACCCCTGGTGAGTAAGATGACATTTTGAATTAAATCTTGTAATAGCTTCTATCATGCCCATAGGATTTTCAGCAACATCACTCATTGCTGCCAATAAAGAACATGACTTCAAGTTGGACAGATAAATGTAAAGTATTTCTTCATCATATAATGTATGCTTTCTCAGGTATCTCCATACCTGTGTTTAATTTTATTATTGTTCATGTTATTTTTTTGAAACGATAGTGCCTAGACTGCAAAAACTAATTAAATATTAGCATCACAGCTCGACGATGACCATTCTTACCTGCTCCTTGCTCCTCAAGGCAGCGCCGCAAACTAAAAGTCAGTTCATTTAATTGTGCAAGTGCAGAGGAGCCACCATGAAGCATCATCTGCTAACTGTATATGTAAGAGGGACCCACCTTGATTGCTGAGTTTTTAGCTGATCTTGTTGTTTTCATTGATCTGTCCAGTCCCAGCTGATCTAGTTGGGCTCATGGTGTAGCGAAGTCTAACTAGGATGACCTGTGGACTGACCTCAAACTATTGTGCCTTCTCCAACTAGGATTTTTCTAACTAGGATGAATCCCATGCTTCTCAGAATTACAATGTGCTGAAGAAAAATCCAATAGGTTGAACCATCACTAGTGCAAGCAATGGTTTGGAAAATCAGAGAAAAATCTAATGCCTTCTCCAACAATAACCTTCCCCACTGATTTTAAGATTGAGAAAGTACTTCTGCGAACTTGCAGAGATGATTCGGGCTTCAAGGTTTAAGATGAGCATATCTTGATTATTACTTTGTTGCATGTTTTGCGATGCATCTTGTATGACAGTTTTGATACATAAATGCTCTTGGCCAGAAATTCGCATTGCAGAAGAGTAGCAATTCTAGTTGGACTTGTCAATTAAAAAAAATGACATTTACATTGAATATATAAAGGCAAACAAGCATCCATGAGAAGAGCATTAAATAAATTATCTCCAAGAAAAAAAAAACATTTGATTATGCTTGAAACAATTGATCGATCAGTAGGACCCTCTCATGCATGAAAATATACATCGGAATGACGGCTTCAAGGTGATCTTCAACATAACTTACCTCTTCATTCGACTTTCTGGATGGTCAATGAAATACACGTGGATCATGTCAGGGTCAGGCAGTCGCTGTTGAGAGTTAACATCACTGTGAAGATAATTATCATAGTACATTGATACCGTCAAATTTGTTTAACTATCTCAACTGTGAGTAACAGCAATTCGATCGCTTCCAATCACCATTTTCACCAGCATTTACGGCACTCTCCGACCATGAGCAGCTCTACCGTTGCCCTTTGCACAGCCGCCACCATCGTCATCGTCTTCCTCTCGCTGTCGCGCCCATCGGCGGCGCGCGACAGCCTCCTCCGTGGCGCCTCGATCGCCGTCGAGGATCACGCCACCGACCTCCTGCTCTCACCGGACGGCACGTTCGCCGCCGGCTTCTACGCCGTGTCGCCCACCGTCTTCACCTTCTCCGTCTGGTTCGCCCGCGCCGCCGACCGCGCCGTCGTCTGGACCGCGACGCGTGCGCGCCCCGTGCACAGAGAGGGCGCGCGCTCCACGCTCGCCGCGGCGCGCTCGTCCTCGCCGACTACGACGGCGAGGTGGTCTGGAACTCAACGAACGCCGCCGCCGCCGTGCGAGCCCGATTGCTGAACTCCGGCAACCTCGCCGTGGAGGACGCGGTCGGGAACGTGCTGTGGCAGAGCTTCGACCACCCTACCGACACGCTGCTCCCCATGCAGCGCCTTGCCGCCGGCAAAGCGATGGTTTCCTCGGACAAGCTCCTCGCCGGCGGCGGGTTCTACAGCTTCCGGTTCAACGACTACTCCATAATCTCGCTGGTGTATGACAACCATGAGATTTCAAGTGTTTACTGGCCAAATCCATTCTACAGCTACTGGCAGAACAACCGCAACATCTACTACAACTCCACTCGCCGTCAAGCTTTCATCGACGAATCCGGCCATTTCTTGGCCAGCGACAACGCCACCTTCGACGCCGCAGATCACGGCGAGAACGTCAGGAGGAGGCTGAAGCTGGACACGGACGGCAACCTGAGGCTGTACAGCTTGGAATTGGATGACGTCACCACCTCCACATGGACATGGTCGGTGACGTGGATGGCTTTCGCCAACCCGTGCGTCATCCACGGCGTGTGCCTCTACACGCCAGCGCCGGCGTGCGTCTGCGCGCCGACACGACAGACTGGAGCAGAGGCTGCCGGCCGACGTTCACGTTCAACTCCACCGACAGGATCATGAAGCTGCTGCCGCTGCCGCACACCGACTTCTGGGGATTCGACATCAACAAGGGTGCGTTACTGTCGCTGCGCGAGTGCGCGGCGCGGTGCAAGAGCGAGCCGTCGTGCGTCGCGTTCGAGTACAAGGTTGGAATTGGGGAGTGCTACCCCAAAAGCCTCATGTTCAATGGCAGAACGTTTCCTGGCTTGCTCGGGACGGCCTATGTCAAGGTCCCGGCTGATCTGGACGTGTCAAATTTACACGTTCACCAATGGCAAAAGAATGGCCTTGCCATTGAGGAAGACATTGTCAGATGTGGTGCCACAATAGACTCACCGGAGTTCTTGCTCAATGTCTCCGGTGTGTCGTCGAGCTCGAGCAGTAATTCAATATGGTTCTACTTCTATGGATTCCTATCTGCATTTTTTGTCATTGAAGTGATTGTGATAGCATTTGGCTGCTGGTTCTTTTCCAGCAAGGGAGTTTTTAGACCAAGCAAGATTTGGGCACTGGATGAAGGGTACAGGATGGTTACCAACCATTTTCGCGCATATAGCTACTCGGAGTTGCAGAGGGGAACTAGAAAGTTTCGTAGCGAGATCGGTCGCGGTGGGTCTGGTGTAGTGTACAAGGGGATTTTAGACGATGAGAGGGTGGTGGCTGTCTAAGGTGCTTCAAGATGTGAGCCATAGTGAGGATGTTTTTCAAGCTGAATTGAGTGTAATTGGTAGGATTTATCATATAAATCTTGTGAGAATGTGGGGCTTTTGCACACAAGGAAAACATAGGATTTTAGTCTACGAGTATATTGAGAATGGATCATTGGCCCAAGTGCTATTTGATAGGAGAGATTATAGTAAGTTTCTTGGATGGAAGCAAAGGTTCAACATTGCTCTCGGTGTGGCCAAGGGGTTGGCGTATCTTCATAATGAGTGCCTTGAGTGGATAATTCATTGCGACATGAAACCTGAGAACATACTGTTGGATGAAGATATGGAGCCTAAGATCACTGACTTTGGCTTGTCCAAGTTGTTAAATAGAGATGGGTATGGTTCTCAAATGTCGCGGATTCGGGGAACAAGAGGATATTTGGCTCCTGAGTGGGTTTCTAGTCTTCCAATCACTGATAAGGTTGATGTGTATAGTTATGGAGTTGTGCTTCTTGAACTAGTAAAAGGGAGGAGGATTTCAGACTAAGTGGTGAATGGGAAAGAGGGGCTAGAAACCGATGTGAGAAGTGCGGTTAAGATGGTTGTCGACAAATTAGAGAGCAACAACAAAACATGGATTACGGACATGATGGATGATCAATTGGATGGTGAATTTAATCATATGCAGGCTAAGCTAGTAATCCACTTGGCTGTTTCATGCTTGGAAGAAGATAGAAACAAGAGGCCAAGCATGAAGCACACAGTGCAAACGCTCATTTCTGCCGAAGATGAACCTCGTGCCTTTATCTAATTCTGACGGTTCTAAAACAAATATACACTAGAAGATACCCCGCGCGTTGCTGCGGGATATATGGTATATTTTGCATGATCATAAAAACACATATGTTTCTTCTATATAAAAGATTGGTAATCTAACAAATGTTTGGTGCAAATAATTAGGACTGAAGAAAAATGTCCATGTTGTCTTGTGTACGTACAAATGATGATACGATAATAATTTCAAACTAACGACAGAATTATTCATTATGAAACTACACGTGAAATATAAACTACTTAATTACATGACAAATGAAGGTTATGACATTTTGCAGCACCGTTGGAACTAAATGTTTTTGAGTTTTGACATATAGACGATAAAACTGATAGATGAGAAATGAATACCGGTAGCATCATGGTACAACGATATGGTGCAACACAGAGGACGCTGAAGGGATCAACCGAGGCACCTTTGTGCTAGTGGATTAGCGATATGGATCTGAATGAATAGATATATCCCACGAATGCACGCAGGAGACGGTTGGGATCTGCAGCTTCTGCTACTGATATGGATGCACATAACGCGGTGGTTGGCCATGGTTCTTGGTATACTTGTGCACCTGCAAGGCAATCGATCGACAACGATGAGTAAAGGTGAAGAGAGTCAAAGGTGAAATAGGCGATGGAGATAGATAGCACCTCCAGAAAATCATCAAAGTCCACCTGGTTCGATAAACAACAATCAAAAAATCCATATGGGCACGATGCTCCTGCAATGACAGAGAATAGATGAAGTGAATAGACTTACGATTAAAAAAAGAGACCATTAACCTATTAATTAGCCATCTCCTGGAATCCCATCATAAATGGCAGGACGATTTTAGTAGCCATCTCCTAGAATCCCATTGCAAATGGCATGAAAAGTAATCGTCTCCTTAAATCCCCTAGCACAAAGCGGTTGCAGAAGCCGAATGCACTCGTGCAACTCTAAGCACAAAAGAAAATTTGAAGCGTCTAATTTCTATCTAGTGGCCAGATTCATTTGAGATGATGTGGCACAATGTGAGAAGAGAGAATTAGCACTAATTGTACTTAGTGGGATCAACTATATAGTTATATAGGATATAGGATGTGGGACTTAATATGATGTTCACTCCTCCCTTTGTTTGAAAGCTATGCAACTTGATGAGCATTAACCTTGGTTAGTTGGAAGATTGTAAGAAAGTGCAGGTTCTTATTGGGGATGAAAAATGTTTGGAAAGTTTTTGGTTTCCTGATGTATTTTCGGAAATATAAACTGACAGTCGGAATCTTTTTTTAGAATTTTTTGGAAACGGAAACGAATTCAAAATGTAGTGGACTGGGTGGTGGATAGAAAAGAGGGACTACAAACTGATGTGAGAAGTGTGGCTAATATGGTTATCAACAAACTGGCGAGCAATAAGAAGTATGGACTTGATGGATGATCAATTTTTTTTTCTTGAGAACTGTGGATGATCAATTGGATGGTAAATTTAATCATTTGCAAGCTAGTCTGGTAATCCATATGGCCGTTTCATGCTTGGAAGAAGACAGAAACAAAGAGTCCAAGCATGAATTACATATTGCAATTGCACATATCTGCTGAAGCCTTTACCTAATATTGACGGTTACGAAACAACTGTGGGACTTAATATAAAGTTCACTCTTCATCTATTTTCACCCTTTTGTGTAACAGCTATGCAAATTGATGAACACTAACCTTTGTTAGTTGAAAGATTGGAGAAAAGTGAAGGTTCTCATAGTCTACTTGATAAACACATTACCCTAGGAACCCTCAAGAAATGATCTCAAGCGCAGCGTCAGACAATTGCATGCAGGGACCATCAGTTAGTTAAAGAAGATATCCGGCATTGACACCCATTTTATATTAAAAAATACACAATATATTACTTACTACATCCATAGACGCACAAATTCATAACACTTCTTTTTTGCATGTAGTCAAGATATGCTCAAATTAACCCTGAAGCCGAGATCGTCTCAACCAGTCTGCAACCACTCCACCACCAAAAATGAAAATGTGGATTTGGAAAAACACTTGTAAAGTATATCTTCACCATACATATAAACAATAGAAAATGTGTGTGCTCCCTCAAGTAACGCCGTACCTGAGGCTCTATCTTCATTGCCTAGACGGCAAAAAACGACTTAAATATCAACATAATAGCTCTACAACTACAGATGAGTCAAAATGATGCATCATCGGCTAGCTGTACATGTCCCACCTTGATTTTCTAGCTGGTCTTGTTGTTTTCATTGATCGGCCTAGACGAATCACTTTCCATCGGAACATTTAATTGAGCTCAGGGGGTGAGAAAGTCTAATTGGCTTTCGTCAGAGTGCTGTATGCTAGTACAGCTCATCCTTTATCAATTGTAATGCACCGAAGAAAATTCCAACGGGTAAAACCTTCAGTTATGTAAGCAATGGTTTGACAAAACACAAGAAAAACAATGACTTTTCCAAGAATAACCCTTCCTACTAACTTTTTTAAGATTGTGTGTTTTTTCTGTACCAGTTCATTCTTGTAGGAAAGTGCAACTAGAAGCACTCTTCAGCAGGGTAACTCAAAATAGTCAAAAAATGCAGAGTATCGGACTGTGAGACAGTTCACGGGAGAACCTGAAATGATGTAGTCAAGCTATATTTATGACTAGCTGCAGCGGTGACAATAGGGTTGATAACATCTGTTTTCTCATTGCAATAAGGACCACAATGAATCCAAAAGGAAGATAAAGAACACATACAGCATGTTCAATCAAAAAGCAAGGACTTGGAGAAAAAAAATGGAAGTTGATGAGCAATTCTGATGGTTTCAGTGAAGATTAAATGAGCTTAAGGGAAACACAGTAAACTAGGATGTACTCATAAGACATTTCTTCTATAGGACAACGTCACATGATAACCTAGGTTAGATTATATTAATGAAGATGATCAGGCCTTATTTTTTAGGGAATAGAAAGTGGATCAGGTTTGATCGAAATAAGCAGATGGAATCAGCGGCCAATGATCATTGAGAGAGGCACTAGGGTACTAATCGAGCAGCAGACAACACCTAACACCTAGATTCTGTTCCTGTATACTGAGTTTCTGCACCAAGATGAGCTTCTTGATGCACTGACTTCATCCCCTCCGGGAATGAGCACAATCACCTATTAGAAATCTCATAAACAACCAGCAAAAATTCCATCTACTCATTGCCCAGATAGTTTTCAAGTAATTCATCCCAGTTATGTATTCTGCATCATCGGTAACTCCATTGAGGATTGTTGATCTCCAAGAAACGCCCAAAGGTTGCTAGCGCATCATAAAATTTGCGAATCTTGAGATATCCCCTTATCGCAGAAACATCAGACTCTCTGAGATCGGCCTTTTCTATGATTATCTCAATGGCTGTAATGAAGTAATCATCCATACCCAAGTTTAATAGACCTTCAGCTAGCATTCGGAAGGATGAAAACTCTGGTATGAAACCCTTATCAACCATCTCCAACATGAAATCAAAAGCTTCTTTGATAGGCCCTCCGCCACGACAGAGCCCACGGAAAACAATCTTATAAGTCAAAGCATCAGGAGGCTCACCAACTTCTGTCATTTCCCTGAAAAGACTCAGGGCATCTCTGGTATTATTCCGCCTGAAGAGAGACTGAATTACAGGATTGTAAGCTTTTGGAGTAGGCTTCATCCCTTTTATCCGCATACCTCTGAGTAATTTCAAAGCAACTTGTGTTCTTCCAGCCTTTCCAGCCTTGCATAGACCGTTGATCAATGTACCATATGTAACAACATCTACTTCAAATCCATTTGCAGTCATAGTTTCTAAAATATCAGCAGCTTTCTTGATGTCACCTTGCTTGCAATAATGAGTTAGAATAGAATTGTAAGTGATATTGTTAGGTTGCAACCCTTCACTTACCATTTGATTAACAAGCTCGGTAGCATCATCAATCCTTTTATCTTTGCATAAGCCGTCAATAAGAATATTGAATGTGATTGCATTCCTCGCAATGCCTTGCAGATCCATTTGATCAAAAACCTCTTCTGCTTCTTCTATTCTCATTTTCTTGCATAACCCATCGATTATGGTGTTATATGTAATTGTACTTCGAGGACAACCAGCAGACTCCATCTCTTTTAACAAATCCAAGGCTTTACCAAGCTTCCCAAGTGAGCAAAGGTTATCAATCAAAGTATTGTATGTTACTTCATCCGGGGTGCATCCACTGCTCTTCATCTCCTCAAACAATCGAAGTGCAAGCTGAGGATCACCTACTTTGCAGAGTGCATTAATCAGAATATTGAAAGTATAAACATCTGGAGAGACTCCCCTCAGTGTAACCCGACGTGCAAGGTCCAAGGCTTCCTCAAGTCGATTTCCTGTGCATAAGGCAGCAATGAGAGTATTGAATGTGGTAATGTCAGGCAAACAACCCTTATCCACCATCTGATTCAAAATCTCTTTCGCCTCTTCAAGCTGTCCATTTTTACAAAGGCAATTCACAACGATATTGTAGGTGAAAACATCTGGATCATGGCCCTCCTGAACCATCACATCCATGACTTTAAGAGCATGATTAACATGACCATTCTGGCAGAGACCATTAACAAAAGTGTTATATGTGATCTGATCAGGCTCAAACCCATCTGCAATCTCCTTCTGTATATACCCAAGAGCATCATCCACCCTTCCTAACTTGCAATACCCATTAACCAAAACATTAACCGTCACCCTCGTCGGCGAGCACCCCGTTTCCAACATCCTAGTCTTCACCCTCAGTGCAGCTTCAATGCTACCCTCCTCAACAAACCCTTGCATCAATGTCGTAAACGTCGTCTCGTCAGGAGGCACGCCGCTGCTAGACATTTCCTCAAGCATGAGAACTGCAGTTCTCACCTGATGTGCTCGACACAACGCCTTAATCAGCGTGTTGAATGTGACAACATCAGGCTTGATCCCCCTAGCCCCCATCTCTGAGTACACGGTCTCCAAAAGCTTCATCCTGCTCCCCTCTACTAGAACATTGAGAAGGTGGTTGTACATCACCGTGTCATGCTGAATTCCGAACAATGAATCAAGCTGATTCAGTACCAAATCGACGGCGTCGTCGAACAGCTGACGCCGCGCGTAGCTGTCAAGGAAGGAGTGGACTACGCCCAATTTCACCTGGTGCCCCTCCCGCCGCATCTCCGAGACTAGCACCTTCATGAGTTCGACCGCGTCCGCGCCGGAAGCGCCCAGCTTGCGGATGATCTCCTCGTAGACCTCGGCGCCCGGCGCGAAGTCGTCGTCCCGCGCCAGCGCGGAGTTGAGCAGCCGCAGCGCCGCGTCGGGGTCCGGCTGCTCCCGCAGCGCAGAGAGAAGCTGCTGCTCTTGGTCGGCCGCCCGGAGAGGGGCG
>CM002479.1:1291663-1305756 GCA_000325765.3 Leersia perrieri
TCATAGGAAGAATTTACCACATGAATTTGGTCAGAGTGTGGGGTTTTTGTTCAGATGGCTTACACAGAATGTTGGTTTATGAGTTTATTGAGAATGGATCATTAGCAAAGATATTATTTGGTGATCAGAGATCAACTACATTACTCCATTGGAATCAAAGGGTTAATATTATGATTGGCATTGCCAGAGGATTAGCATATCTTCACCACGAGTGCCTAGAGTGGGTCATCCATTGTGATGTAAGACCAGAGAAAACATTGTTGGACCATAATTGGGAGCCTAAGATAGTTGACTTTGGATTGGCTAAATTGTTGAGCGGATGTGGATGTGATAAAAATACATCTCAAGTTAGAGGAACTAGGGGTTACATGGCTCCAGAGTGGGTGTCAAATCTCCCGATCACCACAAAGGCTGATGTATACAGCTATGGAGTTGTGCTATCAGAGCTAGTAAAGGGGTTAGAATTTCAAATTGGTTTGTAGATGCCAAAGAATATTCCGAACCTACTCCCACAGATGTTGTGAAGATTCTAACTAAGAAATTAGAAGGATCTAAAGAAATTCAGGTTGACGAATTTGTGGATAGCAGGCTGCATGGTGATTTCAACTATGCCCAAGCAATTTCAATTTTAAATGTGGCTATCTTGTGCCTAGAGGAAGATCCAAGGAAACGACCAAATATGAAATTTATACTACAAATGCTACTATTGATTGCCAAGGAAGGAAATAATTTAGATTAGTACATGATGTAAACAATTAACAAAATTGTATATTTTTGTACACAAAACAAATTATATATATGTTCTTACATGACAGTAGTAAAGGTTTCAAGTTTTAAGCGGATGCTAAATATAGGCCACTCTATCTGTGATGAGAAAAATATATAATTTATTAAAAAAATGCCTTAGATCTTCATCTTAAGTGATTTTGTTAAGAATAAATCCTAATTTATTCAACATCAGTAAGTTATATTCCTTTCGTTTGCACTATTGCTGATTTTATTTGGTCATCCATAAGGACATGCACTTCTTACAATCTCACCATCGCCATAGTCCAATGTTCATCAATTGCATAGTTTTAATTTAAGGGGTGAATTAGACTCTTTATAATGAAGAGTGCTACACCGACATGGCACAGGCATGACGACGCGTCGACGCCTTAGGAGTGGAGTATATGTGGAGCATTGGGTGGGGTGGTCGGCGAAAAGGGAGAGAGGAACAGGGAAAAAGGGTGGCGTCAGTGAGCTTAGCCACTAAGTGCCTAGCTACAGAGAGAGAGAGACTGCACAACATGAATTTTACAAACCATGCATAAAATTTACCTTGTGAACAAAGAAAAAGCTTTTATTGATCTCAGATGATTACATCAAGGTGATAATGGATTTTTAGCAAAGGTATTATTTGGTGATCAGAGATTCTCGACATTACTCGATTGGAAGCAAAGGGTAAACATCATAATTGGCATTGCTAGAGGATTAGCATATCTTCACCATGCCTAGAGTGGGTCATCCATTGTGATATAAGACCGGAGAAAATATTGTTGGACCATAATTGGGAGCCTAAGATAGCCGACTTTGGATTGGCTAAGTTGTTGAGCAGATGTGGGTGTGATAAAAAATAAATCTCAGGTCAGAGGAAGTAGGGGTTACATGGCTTCGGAGTGGGTGTCAAATCTCCCAATCTCTACAAAGGCTGTATATAGCTATGGAGTTATGCTATTAGAGTTAGTAAAGGGGGTTAGAATTTCAAATTGGTTTGTAGACGCCGAAGATTATTTCGAACCTACTCCCACAGATGTTGTGAAGATTCTAACTAAGAAATTAGAAGGATCTAAAATTTAGGTTGACGAATTTGTGGACAGCAGGCTGCATAGTGATTTCAACTATGCCCAAGCAATTTCGATTTTAAATATGGCTATCTTGTGCCTAGAGGAAGATCCAAGAAAACGGCCAAATATGAAATCTATACTACAAATGATACTATTGATTGCCAAGGAAGGAAACAATCTAGATTAGTACGTGATGTAAACTTCTATTGCATGATAGTAGTAAATATTTCAGGTTGTAAGCGGGTGTTGGATATATATATGCTATTCTATTTGTGATGAGGTGAATATATAATTTATAAAAAAAAAATCCCTTAGATATAAGTGATTTTGTTAAGAATAAAACTCAATTTATTCAACATTAGTAAGTTAAATTTCTTTCTTTTGCACTATTGCCGATTTTAGTAGGTCGTCCACATGCACTTCTTACAATCTCACAACTGCCATAGTCCAGTGTTCATCAACTACAAAGTCTTAACTTAAAAGTGTGAATTATACTCTTTATAATTAAGAGTGCTACACCGACATGGCACATGCACGCCGCCGCCCGAGGAGTGGAGCATAGGTGTGGTATGGGGTGGGGGAGGTTGACGACGAAGGAGAGAGGAATGGGAAAGGGCATGGCGCCATTGAGCTTAGCCACTAAGCTGCCTAGCGCCCCCCCTCCCCACCCTGCCCAAAACACACATATAGAGAGAGAGAGCTGTACAGCCGGCGCCGCTTGAGTTATCCAGACATGGAGGTGATGGGCTGCTGGTGGCTCAAGGGCCGTACAACCCAGTGCGAAGAAGCACTCGGCCTGTTATCTCATACGCCTTGTGTTGGATGGGTTCTTGATGTCATTGATGGACTGTTGCTAAAAATATTCTTGTCGAGCCCTACCGTTTGAATTCCGAAATATTCACAGGAAAAAAATATTATAATTTAAGAAAACAAAGATTTGGGCCATAAAATATCTTGTCGAGCCCTATCATTTATATGAGCATGTCTCCATCTGAGGTCTTTTGAATAACAAATATATGGGAACCTAAATGACTTTAAATGAAAATGTTTTCACCTACAAAGTTTCAGACCTCGTTGAGAGTTATAATTTTCATGTAAAGTTTGTCTTCATCTGACTTTATCTGAAAGAGCTATAATTTTTCTTAAAATGTTGTTGTCCTATTTTCACAGGCAGGTCATTTGGAAAATTTGTTTTTTCTACATGGGCTCTCTTAAAAGAACCACCCCTAAAAATAGGTCTGATGGTTTATAATGAATATTCGAGACGATGGCAAACTAGAGTTCTTTTAAATACAAAGGTACAGATCAGATGAAGAACTACAACTTGACATAAAATTTATCATTACCCGACTTCATATGAAATGGTTATGATTTTTCTTTGAAAATGATGTTGTCCCATTTTTGTGCCCACCTATAAAAATCAACTTTTGCAGGCATGTCTCTTAGTAGAACCGTCTGTAAAAATAGGTTATTTTCATAGGTGTTTGTGTTAAGAATCCATATTAAAAAGAACATTTTTTACAACTGGTGTACAATATAAGGCGACTCAAAAAAAAATGGCCCACACTACCAATGATGTCAATGTCGTCCCCCTATCAAGTTATACACGCAAAGTTATTATTACCACGTATACTGTACGGTGGTATATTAAAATTCAAAGAGTATCGAAAGTTTTCATAACGATTAAGCCTTATACGATCAAGCAATACCTACTCTGCTAATGCAAAGTGGCTTGTGCTTTGCACAATGAGCTCTCGTACTACGTAGCTTGTGCAGAGAAGTTAGGAAGCCAGTGGGCATTGGGAGGTGAGAAGCGATTGGTCAAAGCAAAAGCCTCAGACTTCCAGCTTCTACCTGCTGGATACTACTGGAACACCAACGACATCAACAGAGAGCTGGCATTGATCGAATCGGAGTAGGAATACAGAACACACAATACGAGTAGGCTCGATTGATCGGATGTCCAAGCCGCGTAAGTACATGTGTCCATCCCGTCCGTGTCAGGGTCCCACGACAACTTCACCAAGAAAAGAAACGGAAATATAGGCGGAAATTGTATATTTCCTAATGCACACATACCCGCTAGCCACGGGAAATTTAACTGTGTGCCACATCACATCTCCGAAGGCCACTTTAATTTGTGATTTTTTTTCTATGAAAATGCCACTGGAGAGAGAGTATTTGTTAACAATCTGCCATTTTTTGCTATCGTAGCAGGCCAACTCAACATTTCGGCATGGATAGGGTGTACGAAAAGTCAATATTACCCATAGTGAGGCCCACAAGTTAGGCCTTCCCCCTCCCCCCATCCCTATCTCCGACGGACCTCCCTCTGGACGACGGGGAGCTTTGCCGGCGGTAGCCTTCAACTGGAGTGCGCGTGGACATTAGCGTCTATATGATGTTCCTTTCTCCGCAGATTCTGCCTTGCGATGACCCTCAATGAGGCGTGCGGGGACGGCGGTCTCGCAGGCATAGCACGCCGTGCAGGATTTGGAGGCGGAGGGGGTGGTAGTGGCGGGATGGGTGGTAGCAGCACATCAGTGGTCCGAGCGGGCAGCCATCCCTTGAGCTTGAAGCTATGGATGGGGAAAGGTTAGCGGCAGCAGTGCACCAGTGGATGTGTGTACCGCGATGTCCTCCTTCCCGGTAGTGGATTGGGCGGTGGAGTGAGAGGCGGTGGAGATGGATGTAGTGGTTCAAGGTTGTGCGCCACCGAAGCTCCCCGTTGTCCGAAGGGATTCTACATGTCCTGCCTCGTGTGTAGCGGAGATCCGTCCAAGGTAGAGATGAGAAAGGGAAGGCCTGACTTTATGGGCCCCACTAGGGGTAAAATTGGCTTTTCACACACCCTGTACATCTTGGCATGATGATTTGGCACACCACGTCAGCAAAAAAAACGTCAGTAAAAAGGGCAGATTGTAAAAATGGCATTCGGAGAGGTGCCATTCATAAGAGTGGCACATAGTTAAATTCCCAGCTAGGCATGCAACCCATGGAAGAGGCGCGAGCCATTGGCCCACAAGGCCCATGCGGTTGAGAAGCGGATACCGAGCAAGTGTGGAGGGATTCCTTGCTACTCCTTTTTTTTGGGAGGGGAGCAAAGATTCCTGGAGCAATTTGGAACTTTACAACTAAAATTTGAAACTTTCAAATTTATTTTTAGAATTTTCAATTTGAATTAAAAAACTTTCAACTTTTATTATAAAAATTTTTAACTAATTTTTTATTCAATGTTATTATAAATAAACACAATTAGAGGTATGGTGCAGTTGCAAAGACATGACGGAGGAGTCAAGCGTGCACTCATTGACCGAAGCGCCACATGCAGTTACGCAAAGCATGTTGGGTTGTATCACACTAGTAGTCGGTCGTGAGTGTGACACACCTTTTTCTCTATTTCGAAGCAAGGCATCATAATGTTCATAATGGTTGAAGATATAGTCAGTGCACAATAACTTAGATTAGATGTTGGATCGAAACATAAATGCAAAAAAGACAACAGAAACGTAAACAATCGAACTCTAGTTTAGTCTATTCAGCCATAGAAAATTGCATTATTTTCCAAAATCTTTACTCCTATAAAAAGAAGTAATGGTGGTGATAGTGAATCTACCACCACTACTCCTATTTATAGGAAATTTATGGGCTAAATTGTAAAAATTATACCCGCAATTTTACACCACTCAGACTTCTTGATATTAAAAAACCAGTTAAATATATGGATATCCACGTATAATTTTAAATTAAGGTGATTATTTTCTATAAGAAAAATGATAGCACTTATCATAAAATGATTTATTTTAGCAAAAATTAATATATATTTTATCCGTAGCAAAGCAAAGATAGTCAATGAACAATAACTCAGATTAGATGTTGGATCGAAACATAAATGCAAATAAAGACAACACAAACGTAAACAATTGAACTCTAATTTAGTCCGCTTGGCCATAGAAAATGCATTATTGTCCAAAATAATAAATATATTATGAAAACTAGGTGGCTGTAGAATATAACTAGCCAATATCGATCAACCACTAATGCTCCTTACAAGTGGTCAAAGGTTACAACGACTTATTGACTTATGACATAACAGTCAACTACTACACATCGGCAATGCATTGGGTGACATATTGACATATAGCCTTAATTTTCAGCTGAGATGAGTGCCTGGACAACCGAGCTCATCTTTGATCACTTGCTCCTACCTTCCTCCAAGCATGACATGTCAATCCCAAGCATCATCTTCACTTGTGCATCATTAGAATCACCATTTAGTCGATGGTCCACAAGATCCTCAATTTATCTTCCTGCATTAGGTTATATCTTCTTAACTAGTCACCACCATGCTCGCCAAATGCACCACCTCATCTAGTCGATAGGTTAGATTATCTTCCCTTCCGGCTTTTTATACTCGGCGACAAGCTTATCTGTTGATTAAAGAAAGAGACCACCGGACAACATGATGTAGGGATATTAGCCTTCTCTAGGGGCATGAACTTGTATAAAAAAATTCTCCCATTTATGTTTGCTACGTATTCTTAAAGATCTTGGTATTAGCGATCCACAACTTTATACAATTCCGTAACTGGATTACCACTAATTGACATCATCCAAAAGGGATATACGCTTCTTAGAATATCACCACCACCATAGTCAATGTTTTATCAAATTGCATAATTTTATTATAAAGACTAGTGAATTAGACCCTTTACAATGAAGATGACTATGCCAACATGGCACGGGCATGGCGGCTCCTGATGAGCGAAGCATACATGGGGCATGGGGTGAGATGGTTGGCGAAGAGGGAGAGAGGAACGGGGAGAAGGCGCGGAACCAATGAGTTTAATTAGTCAGAGAGTGCATTGTGCTGCCGGTGCTGTCTGAGTTATCCAGACAAGTAGGTGATGGCCCGCCGGCAGCTCGAGGGGTGCCATACAACCTAGTGCAAAGAAACACTCGGCCCGTTATCGCATATGCCTTGTGTTGGATGTGTTGGAATTCTAACTCATCAATGTGTATAGGCCAAGATTTTAGATGCCTGGACATGCCTTGGAGTTTTGACATTTTACAAATTTATTATAAACAAAGGGATAATCTTTGTTCTGTTGTAATTATTTAGTTTGGTTGTACATGCAATATTCACTTTACTTTTTTATTTTAAAAATGTTTGATTAACTTTGGTTACAAGTAAAAAAATCAGTGGCTATACCGAATCATACCAACGGAGCCCATATGTTTAGGCAACTAAAGATAATGTAAACAGAAATAAAAGGTAGAATCTCTCTTTTATTACTTGCACGTATGAAATTTATATACGCTATGCACACACCAATTTTCTAATTGTTTATTTCTCTTGACCATTCTAACGATAAGGGCTTAATTTGTACTCATGGGAACACGGTAACCTGCCAAAAAAAAAAGTCTCTTGTTCATTGCAGAACATAAACATAGGAAATTTATTCAAAATTAATGTTAAATTAACACAGATATATATGTATCTAACCAGCTATATTAATGTGGAAAACATCTCACCTGCACAGTTAGTCCCTTGGGCCAACGGATTACCACATGCTTGTGCAACATTAACCCACTTTGACAAAGCAATTTTAGCCTTGTCTGCTTCTGTAAATGTATTACAGATGCACATAACATCTGTTCCTGCTACTGTTTGGCAGCAACGTGAGTGTGTTTTTGGGAGTTGGTCACCCAAATTTCTTTCAATGTTGTGATAGCATCCGTCCTTGTGCATCACAATATTTTTCTCCGCCTGGGAGCCTTCGGCTTGTAGAAGGCTGTGAGAAGAAGACATGGCTACAAAGAAAAGGAGGCATAACAATCCTACAACTTTAGCACTAGTCATCTTGTAGTATACTGATCTTTCGGTGTTTGTGGATCAGTATTTGTGAAAGATATGCACCCATGGGGTTCTATATATAGTGATTTGAAGTCCTGTACATTATCTTTGTTCAACCTATTCTCTTTTAAAAATATATATACGATATGCCAGCATTAAAGGTAAATTCCTGACATCATGATATCTCTCATGAGGATTGATGCATTGTATGAAATCTATATCTATATCTATATATGTAACAATATTTTTTGACCAAATATCTATATCTATATTTTAGCCATATATCTGTTGACATGCTGAGGTAGCTCACATAATTATTGACGTAGCAATATTTTCTAGAAAGATTTGATTATTATTTAGGTGATCATATTATCATGGCTCTAGTTCATATTGAGAAGAATCACAATAGGCCTGCTCGGCAGCCGTGGCTGGCAACACAAAATTAGTTGTATCACTGTATATGCTGCTGCTAGACAGCTACATACAAGTGCAGCCGAACAGACCTAATAATGAAAGAAAATAAAGAGTTGTTTGCATTGTTTGATCATAATTGGTCTAAATTATAATAGTGCAAATGGATTGATGGGGTTAGATAAAAAAAAATATACCTATGAAGCAGAGAGTAACAGTTATAAGTGAAATATGATTGTGTATTTGAAACCTTATGTATACGCAATATAATAATCTATTGGATGAAAACATGTAAGTGCCAAATATGATTGGGTTCCATCTTCTCACGTGTTGCCCTAACAACCATTCTAGTATCTATCTTGCAATTCTTTATCCCATGGATTACCCATTCTGAAATCCTAATCCCCTTCAATAACTCAAGGAGCATCACTCCATAACTATAGATATTAAGCTTCTCCGTGACCGGTAGGTTAGAAACCCACTCTAGAGCCATATAGCCTCTTGTCCCACTTATCCGTGTCAAAGTTGCATCTGATCCATCTCTGTTCAGCAACTTGGACAACCCAAAGTCTGTAATCTTAGGCTCCAAATCCTTATCGAGCAATATGATCTCACGCTTCATGTCACAATGAACAATCGACTCTGAACACTCACTATGAAGGTAAGCCAACCATTTAGCCACACCTAGAGCAATCCTAAACCGTTGGTTCCAATCAAGCATATCCATAGACCCATCCTTGTCAAACAACTTTTGTGCAAGCGATCCATTCTCTATGTATTCAGAGACCAGAATCTTGTGCTTGCCTTGAGAGCAGCAACCCCACATTCTAACAAGGTTCATATGATAGATCCTCCCAATCACACTCAACTCTGATCGGAACTCCTTCTCACTCTGCCGGCTCACGTTCCTGAGCACCTTGACTGCTACCACCCTCTCATCATCAAGAATCCCCTTATACACAATGCCGGACCCGCCACGACCTATCATGTCGGTAAAGAAATGCTCGACTGATTGATGTGTATAGCCCAAGATTTTGGATGGCTGGACATGCCTCGGAGTTCAGACATTTTACAAATTTATTATAAACAAAGGGGTAATCTTTGTTCTGCTGTAATTATTTAGTTGGTTGTACATGCAATATTCCCTTTACTTTTTCATTGAAAAAAGTTTTCATTAACTTCGGTACAAGTAAAGAATCAGTGGCCATATATACCGAAAAATACCAGTGGAGCCCACATGCTTAGCCAACTAAAGATAATGCGAACAGAATTTGATAAAAGGTAGCATCTTTCTTTTATTATTGCACCGATGAAATTTATATACACTATGCAGCCTTCAGTTTCTATTTGCTTATTTCTCAATTGGCCATGATAACAATAAGGGCTTAATTAGGTATATGTATGGAGGGGAACACGGTAACCTGCCAAAAGAAGAAAATAAAAGTCTCTTATTCATTGCACAACATAAACACAGGGAGTTTAATCAAAATTAACGTTAAATTAAAACAGATATATATGTATCTAACCAGCTATGTTAATGCGGACAACTCACCTGCACAGTTAGTCCCATGGGGCAACGGATTATCACATGCTCGTGCAACATTAACCCACTTTGACAAAGAAATTTTAGCCTTGTCTGCTTCTGTAAATGTACTACAGATGCACCTAACATCTGCTCCTGCTACCGTTTGGCAGCAATACGAGTGTTCTTTTGGGAGCTGGTCACCCAAATTCTTTTCAATGTTGTTATAGCATCCATCCTTGTGCATCACAATATTTTTCGCCGCCAGGCAGCCTTCAGCTTGTAGATGGTTGTGAGAAGAAGACATGGCTAGAAAGGCAAGGGCATAAAACAATCCTACAACTTTAGCAGCAGTCATCTTGTAGTACTAATCTTTCGGTGTTTGTTGATCAAAATTTGTGAAAGATATGCACCACGGGGGTTCTATATATAGTGATTTGAAGTCTCATGCATTATCTTTATTCGACCTATTCAGTTTTTAAAAAATATATAAATGATATGAAGGCAATAAAGGCGAATTCTTGATATCATGATATCTCTGACATGAGGATTAGCTCATTTATTTATTTTGAAAAAACAGGAAGATATGTTCATTTATTAAAATATCCATGGACAACTTGGATATATTCTCATTTAATATAAATGTGCTAAGTTTTTGGATGATTATCAATTATTATCTACAACTATGTACAGCAAGGTTTCATTCTCATTTATTGAAATTACCATCAAACAATTAGGGCCAGAACTAGGATATTCTCATAGAAAAAAATCTATGCAGCAGAGCCACTAACCCTAGCATAGGATGGTTTATTTTAATTATTACCACCTATGCCATCGTCAATTTCACATTTACTCACCTTGGCATAGGTTCTAGCTAGACTGGAGAAGGGGGCATGATCTGAGTCAAGAGGAACACGCCTTATACTCCGTATCTATAGTGCACGGCCATTTGGCGGCAAGCGAGGTTGGGTAACCGGGCACAGGTCAGCTAATCAGTCGACTACCTAGCTAAATATCTAGATTTGTCTTAGCATGTACATGCGATTTTTGATTTATGGAGTTGTATACGGATCAGAGTATGTATGTATCATGCAAACATATGTATGTGTTGATCAGATTTGATTGCTTTTGCAAAAGTTGTGAATCCACAAATGATTTGTAAATCCTTTTGAATCAAACCTAGGTCATCAAACAATGTTATCTATAAACACATCATAATGTATGTTTATAGACAATAAATGGAACATAATACAACTAGCTAATATTAACTGCGACATGATCCTTAAAATGAGAAGGTGAAGACTACTTCTCTTATAACAATTGACAGCTATAGATTTACGGTTCACTAGGTGACCGGTCCTTAATCATCAACTGAAATGAGTGCCTGCACGACTGAGCACATATTTGGCCGTTTTCTCCTATCTTCCTCCAAGCATGAATTGGCAATCCCAAACATAATTTTCACTTGTATGTGGTTGAAATCACCGTTTAGTCGATGGTCCACAAGATTTTCAATAGATCTTCCTTCATTGTGTTCCATCTTCTCACGTGCCACCCTAACAACCACCCTAGTATCCATCTCACTATTCTTTATCCCATTGATTACCCATTCTGAAATCCTAATCCCCTTCATTAACTCAAGAAGTATCACTCCATAACTATAGACATCAACCTTCTCCGTGACCGGTAGGTTAGAAACCCACTCTGGAGCCATATAGCCTCTTGTCCCTCTTATCCGTGTCAAAATTGCATCTGATCCATCTCTGTTCAGCAACTTAGACAACCCAAAATCCGTAATCTTAGGCTCCAAATCCTTATCCAACAATATGTTCTCAGGCTTCATGTCACAATGAACAATCCACTCTGAACACTCACTGTGAAGGTAAGCCAACCCTTTAGCCACACCTAGAGCAATCCTGAAACGTTGATTCCAATCAAGCACATCATCATCAGACCCATCTTTGTCAAACAACTTCTGTGCAAGTGATCCATTCTCTATGTATTCACAGACAAGAATCCTATGCTTGCCTTGAGAGCAGCAACCCCACATTCTAACAAGGTTCATGTGATAAATTCTTCCAATCACACTCAACTCTGCTTGGAACTCATCCTCACTCTGTCGGCTCACATTCTCGAGCACCTTGACTGCCACCACCCTCTCATCTTCAAGAATCCCCTTATACACAACGCCGGACCCGCCACGGCCGATCACGTCGGTGAAGTTCGCCGTGGCTTTCTTGATCTCACCATAGTTGTACCTCTGGAAATTGCTCGTGATCAGCTTGTACCCTTCTTCAATGGCGAAAACCCGTGAATGCCGGAAAAGTCCTTTGCTTGAGAAGAGCCAGCAGCCGATTCCGATGACGATGATCTCAACGACGAGCAACGCCGACAAGAATCCGTACAGGTACGACCACACCGGCTTGCCGGAATCACGAGATGACAGCGAAGAAGAGACATTGAGGAGAACCTTTCTGCTGACGTCATCGACGGCGGCGCAACCGGCGACGTGTTCGTCAATGGCGAGGCCGTCACGCCGCCATTGATGCAGGTGGAATTCCGGCACGGCGAAGTCGGCGGGGACCTTGATGTAGACCGTCCCAGGCAAGCCGGGGAACGTCTTGCCGTTGAAGAGGAAGCTCTTGAGGTAGCACTCCATGTGCTCCTTGTACTGGAACACCACGCACGCGCAGTTCTCGAGGCACTTCCTGGCGCAGTCGTCGAACGGCATGATCTCGCCGTCGTTGAGGTCGTACCCCCAGAAATCGCTGTGCGGCAGCGCCACCAGCTTCGCCGGCTCGCCGCACCGGAGCCGGAACGTCGGCCGGCATCCTCTGCTCCAGTCTCCGTCGTCGACGCGCACGTGGCCCGGCGCGCACACGCACGCCGGCGNTAAAGATCAGGCAGTACATATTGTCTGTTGTCAAGAACATATATACCTTCTTCTTCATCATGTGCCTTATCAAAAACAAACTTTGCCAATTTAGGGATGACTTCTGTGTCTGTATCAGAGTCAAAGGTGAACCCATGCCGAATAAGTGTCTCTTTCAGAACCTGAGAAGATACATCAGAAAAAACAAGTTACTATAGAAACTTTTCTCATTATATTGTTATTATATGGTGATAAAATAATATGAGATGGTGTCATGAGGTTGCATATGATCATATTCAAGTTTTAAATGGCTGATGAGTCATAAATGTCTTATAATTTATTTTCTTGTGAAATGAATTCAGTATATCGTCATTTGCCACTTCTATAAAGATAACATAGTCTGCATTATGATGAAAATAATCTAGCAAAATGAGATAGGATTTACTGCTACTCTACTTGCTAGATAATCTACTATAATCCTTCTTCCATTACAAGTATACGAGACTTCAATTAAACATGGCTGATTATTTTAATAACAGCGAGGAAAATATGGACACTGGAGACAGCCCATGTGGAGGGCTTAGAACATAGCATGTTGGATAATATAAATCCACCATAGTGGCAATAATGCATGTGCGTTCTCCAGCTGTAAAGATAATGAAAACAAATACTACACGAGAATTGCGATGCAGTACAGAAGAAAAGAGAAAACAAAAACCTCGTAGTTTGTGATGATGCCATTGTGGACTACCAAGAACTCATCCCCGGCACCAGAAGATTGGGGGTGGCTGTTCCTGGGCGCAGGCACACCGTGCGTGGCCCACCTGGTGTGGGCAATTCCAGCATGCACATTGAAGGTGGTGTCTAGGTTCACATCCTTCTCATCAACCTCTAAAAAATAGGCAAATATCCAACATGACAAAATATAGAGTAAGTTTTAGCTTGTGTGCTAACCATATGTACCACAAGTGAGTATCAGACTGGAAATGGAACCTGTATTAGTTGTATACAGTATAAACCGTCAGGAAATCTAGAGGGCAAGGAACTCCAAGTTTCCAACTACCCAAATGCTAAATTGCATAAATTACAGACAAATGGCATAAACTCAAGAAGATTTAGGCTTGATCCAGAATGTTGGGAGTTATGCGATGTCAAATTTCCAATTTCAAAAATGCAAGGTGCGAGCAGAAGAATTTCCCTCCCTAGAGTAACCAAACCTAAAATCTCTACAGGACAAAACGACGTTCCCCCAAAATGCGATACGGATCCCGGTCAAAATTCAAGCTTTTATCAACTGATACAGCCAAGCCAGGCCACAGAACACATAAAATCCATACCTTTCCACCACTAGCCATCCTAAGACTCAAAATCAAATCGATTTTACAGCACAATCAGTAGCGAAAAGCAACTCACCAGAGTACACAGATCGCACGAGGCTCTCGATCTTGCCCTCCTGGCGGAACACGAGCGGGGACACCCCGGCGTACGCCGCCGGCGCAGCCGTCGAAGAGGCGCACGAGGAGGTAAGGTCCCCATCCACGGCGATGCCGGAGGAGTCATACCCGCGGTACTCGAGGCGGCGGAGGCCATTGAAGAGGACCTGGA
>CM002479.1:1316291-1340236 GCA_000325765.3 Leersia perrieri
CTACTAAAACAGTGCGGAGAGATTCTCTAATCAGAATTAAAAGGAATAGATTTCGCATGTAGGAAAAATGTCCTCCTACCTTGTGGTGGTGGACGCTGGTGAGGAGATAGGCGTAATCTCCGGCGAGCCTGAGCCTCGCCCTGGCGTCGGCGTCCGTGCCGGTGGGGCGGCGGAACTCGGAGGCGACGAACTCGCGGAAGTGGTTCTTGGAATCGCCCCTGCCGACGTGGTTGTGCACCGCCTTGAGCACACGGCGGTACACGGACGCCGCGGCGGCCACCATCTGATTGGATCTGATCTGTGTGCTTGGAGCCGCTAGCGAGAGGCGGTGGTGGCCTGAGGCCAAGAGCTCCGTCGCCGCCTCCCTCGAGACTCACTCGACTCGAGAGTGGGTTGGGGAGTGTCCTATGCAAGACATAGAGGTCTGATCTGTGTGCTTGATCACTCAAGCCTTGTTTGAGCATGACCAAGTACCCCTAAATTCCATCCCTAAATTATACTCCCTCCGTTTTTTTATATTTGACACCGTTAACTTTTAATCAAAACTTTGACTATTCGTTTTATTTAAAAAATTTATGCAAATGTCATCTATTTTAACATGAGTTGTTTTATTATTAAAGAAATTTATAAGATGAATTTTGTTTTTATATATTTGATTAAATTTTTTTAATAAGACAAATGGTCAAAGTTGAGTTTAAAAATCAACGGTATCAAATATAAAAAAACGGAGGGAGTACTTTTGGACCTGCTAATAAATTGTTTGGGTTAAAAGAACATATACCTCTCCAGCAGTTGTCCTAAACTTGTCCTCCTAAACTGAAAAGTGGGAAAAAAAAATACCAACCAAAATCGTCCACTAAAACACAAGTAACGCTCATGAATTATCTGAATGCTCTACGACATAAACAAAGTACATACAGTTATATCATTGTATCATGTTATATCAGTTCAACAACATCAGTATATGGCCAGGAGAGGCTGCTTACTACTACTTAATATCAACAAGCATTATCATTTTAGCAGCACACAGCAACAACAATTAGCTGTAATCAGCAGCAACAACAGTTTGCAAACAACAACAACATCACCGATAAGCAATCAGCAGCAGTAGCAGATATCAGCAGTGCCTAGAAGCAGATTAGCAACGGCCAGCAACACTGCAGCAGCTTGCAATCAAAAGCAGCTGTGGGGATGATGAGGCCGCCAACGGCGCACGACCTCATGAGCAGAAGGAAAAATCGTGGCGCCGGAGCGGCCAAGCAGATGGATTGAGGTTGATTAGCAACATCCCAGAAGTGGGTAACGAAATTCAAGGAAATGGGGTCACCTATTTTTAATACAGTTGATACTCCGCGCGTTGCTGCGAGATATTTTGATCTCTTGCTAAACATCACACTATACTCGATTATTTAAGATCAGGAGAAAAAGAGTTGCATAATCACAACAAAGGAAATTTAAATAGTAAATTAGTGTGCGCCATGAATCACCGAGAACTAAAAAATAAATATAATATATCTTGTTGACAAATAATTATTGAATACACTCAAATGATCGCTTTTCATTATGATACTCGATAAAAAAAATTTGGATAAATCAAACAATTGCTTTATTACCTTAACACTTACTGTCATCTAACTGACGTGGTCAGGTCACATTTAGTCTATGACATAAAAAATTACAACAGTAGCATTTGTACTATGAATAACGATGGCACTAAATAAGTATTGTCATAGATATATATTTCTTGCAGGTTAAATCAGTAGAAACATGTACTATCTATATGATCGGTGAAAAGCTCCTCGATGAAAAAATATGCAGGTGTCAGCAGAGTCGACCCATCCTTCTCGTGAATTAGAGCGAATCATCGTATAGAGGAACCTTGAGCAAATAATTAAAGTAATACAAAGAACCTGCTATTTCCAAGGTATCTGTCAATCCACTTAACCTGTACGGGCTTGTTACCTAAAGTTTGAAAAACACACACATTCAATCTGGAAGAGCATAATTTGTAATAGCACTAATGTACATCATCAGTTCACAGACATGAATGGCCAAATACTCAAAGGTTCATTCACAGTGACATGACTAGTCTTATGTGGCAAAGAACTATAGCTACATCATAGTGAAAGACAAATTAACTAACATATATTCTCTGCAATAGAAAATATAAAAGAAATACTGGTATGATTATGCGGGATAGAAATATCACCTGCCATCCGACGCGGGGATTCTATACGCATGAAGAAAGTTAGACAAACTGAGATTCTTTCTTTCAAATCATTTTCAGACGATGCTGATCTGGATTAGTTCACTTACCAAAACTTTAACCTGATCTCAGTATGTCAATTATCAAAGCTCTAGAATACACATATATACACGCAGCTTACCAAAACTTTAACCTGGTCAGTATGTCAATTATCAAAACACCTCAACATAATCTCTTTATATATAGTATACATACTCAATGGTGATAGCAGTGAAGAGTGCCACACTGTTTAGCTTCTGGACGGTTTGATTTATATTATTCGGGCACCATTACTGATGTTAAATTTAGGCATCAATACAATTATGTAGTGTTAATAAGAGATAACGTATGCGTATCTTTGTGTAGTTGTTCCGTGTGTAATTAGGAGGAGAGGGCCAATTAATGAGAGAAGTGGGACTGTGGAAGAGCCTAGGAGCCCATTAGTATTTACATCACTCCGTGGTTGTCAAATGAACAAAGATGCACTTTGATCTGATGGCTCTCAGACCATGATCGAATGTTAGTTGGTTTTGATCAGAGTGTAACGTCTGTTTTTAGAAGTTTAATTACTCTTAATTGTCATTGAACATCGCATGGCACCTCTGGTGGTGGGAGGCCGGTTGGACTCAACATCTAATCCAACGATTAGGATAAGCTGATATTAGTTGATCCAATGACTCTAATTAACTGATGATGTGGTCTTCTAGAATCCAAGCTTTGTGGGTAAACTATGTTCCTAGGAATAGAGGATTGGGTTAGGGGTGCTGTTGGAACTCATTTTTTTCAGCTAAAACCCCAAAAATTAGTATAGGGGTTGGTTTAGGGGTACTCTTGGTCATGCTCTTAGTTTCAAAAAAATTCCCTAAAAATATCATATCGAATTAGACACATAGAACATTAAATACAGATAAAAAAAGAAATTAATTGCACAGTTTGGATGAAAATCGCGGGACGAATCTTTTGAGCCTAATTAAGCCATAATTAGCTATAAGTGCTACAGTAACCCACATGTGCTAATGACGACTTAATTAGGCTCAAAACATTCGTCTCACAGTTTCAAGTCTAGCCATAAAATTAGTTTTTTCATTCGTGTCCGAAAACATCTTCCGACATCCAGTTAAACGTTGATGTGACATCCGAACCCAAAATATTTTGGGAACTAAACACACCCTCGACCAAGTAGCAGCCACACACAAATGCAATCTGCTCACTGCCATCTTTTTTTTTTATCATTCACTGCCACTTTTTACCCAAAGTGAAAAGGTATTACTATTTAGTCTAGCCCTGTTCCAGTAAAAGAAAACAGCACAGAGCAACACACATAGACTCGCCATTCTGTCCTTGTGTCCCTCTAAAAAAACAGAGACAAAAGCCCTCTGTTGGAGCGAGCATGCTTGGGTTGGGCAAGAACCCTAGTTGGTGGGGCGGCTAGGGAAGTCGAACACAAATAAGAAATTATTTAGAAGGAATTTCTCGTTCGGCCGGTCGATCGAGCAATACACAATAATGGAGGCGTTGATGGAGGTGAAGGAAGAGAAGGGAGGAGATTTCAATTGGGGTCATAGTTATTGAGACCGGACCAGCAATTACACTAATAGAGCCCTCAGTTTGACAATCCACAGGTTTGGCCGGTTGGACCACTAGTTCAATGTAGTTCAATAGTAATTATATCTATTATTATTCTCATGTAACAAAAGGCAAGTCATAGCTGGTGGTTGGGGAGCTCATTTCCTCTCGTGAGCACATGTTCGAATCCCAATTGATCTCTTTTTCCCCTTCATTTCTCCTTATATCCCACCCCTACCCCCTTGCAACTATTGTAGTATTGTTCCATACTTCCATGCATACATGTTTTTGCTCTTGTCTTTCTACATGCTACTCTCTTCTTCCTAATACACTAATAGATTATAGATTCAAATAATATTTTTGTCTCGACTATTTACTTATTAATGATCAATTATACCGATGTATTCATTACAATTAAAGCTCTTAAAAAATCCACGTGACTATATTATGATGTTTTTTAATGTTGCAATGTATTTTTCAATGTTGTATAAGGTTTTCATGTTTTAGTAACTATTTCTTTTTATTTCACTAATTCATATTAAAATATTGCACACAATGTTTCTCAATGTTACAATAAGTATTTTATAATTTTGTGATGTTTCAACAATTATAGCTTAATGTTTCATTGTGATACAAAATATTTCAACAAAATTAAATAATCATAAATATGGTGCTTCATGTGTTGGTAATCAATGTCTTATACAGTGTTGTTGATATTGTTGTTATTAATTCTACATATATTGTGAAATGACACTGGTTTGAGCGATCGATATTTAGCAAAACATTAGAGGCCTCTGCATGCGCTGTGGCCACCAAATTTCTATATGTGCCCATAAAAACAACTTACATATGATGTTGTTGCCTATTGCACGCCTTGTAAAATTCAAAACTTATCTTAAATTGCAAAATTAAGTTATAAAACATTCCATTTAGTGTAGTTTCCATGTTAACCATCCAAATTTTCTTAAACATCACATCCCTCAAACAATCGTTATACATGTCAACACAAATTAGTAACTCTCATCTTTATTCCAAATATTCATATTTTAGTTGTTTGGATGCTTTCATTAATTTCTCTTTAAAAATATCTAGAAGTAGTTTTCTCGTGCTTTGTTGATCTCTTTATACAATTGTTCATAGCCCTTAATCACTTGATTGACTAGTTGATAAAGTATCATCATCGAAGAGTTCCCTTGAACTTTTTTGTTGAATCTACCTAATTCTCAGTTGATATATGTCTAAAGTGAGCTACTAGATCGCAAGTCTTTCAAAAAAACAATTGTTTTCTCACATAACTCTGTATTGGTGGTATGACATGTAAGATGCTTCATCTCATTGAGGAGACTAAGAACAACAGAGGTTGATGCCATATACACAACACAATGTAATGTATAGCTAATTTAGGCTAGCTACATATAGAAGCTTTGTCTTTTCAGAATCTTTGAGTCGTTTTATCAACTTAATAACATGATATTTGTGTTTGCATGATAGGGAATATGTAATATATTGCATCATTTTGGTACCCTGTGACGTGTAGAAGAACTATTTTTTTAAGATGTCGCTCTCTCTCTCTTCAGGGTAAAGATCAGTATATCTCTCTCACAATTCGTATTGGAAAGACATTCTTATCTAAATTTCTTTAAAAAATCAAATATATCAATTTTTGAGCTGTCTGATATTAAAAACTTATTTAATCTTACCATAATATATCGTCTCCTTTTATATGTAGATTATTGCTTCATCCCAACTTAAAAAGAATATGGGTCATAAGCTCAAAACTACTTCTCATGTAACTCTTCACTCTCAATCCATCAAACTTTGACCAGATTCTCCGCCGCATTGTCCCTTTTGACGAACAAATCCAACTACTAGGCCCAACAACTCCCATCCCCGAGTGCACTTGCTTTCCTATGTCTTCTAGGGAAGGTAGAGAAGAGCCCNCGCCAATGCCGCTTGTTATTGCGTGGACAAATGTAGACATGAACACCTCTGAACTAACACCCCTAGCACAATCATCGTTGAGGAACACCGCCATCTTTGCCATTGCATAGAGAGGGTCGGGGTGCACACTAAGGGTGTGTTTGGTATCCCGCATGCAAAGTTGGACAGGTTCAACGGGTGCAGGCTATGGACATTTGGTTGGCTGGATAGGTGCCGGAGTCTGGCCAGGTTGGTGCAAAAAAGGCAAGCCAGCATGGCTGCGTAGAAATGCAACTCATCCTCGTTCCACGCGGGCCTGGCTGAGGCTGCCAAAACAAATCGCTAGCGAGAGTGATTTTTGGCTTTTTCACGCAGCAGCGATGCAGTCAACCAAACAACTGGTATAACTGGTCTAGCTTGACGTATGCATGAACCAAACAACTATACCATGACCGTGTGAAGCAGGACCAACTAAACCTGGCCGGTTGATGTGACCCAGGCTAGAGCATACCCAGGAAACCAAACACATCCTAAGGAAACCACCCCATCTCACCAGGTGCAGTGCCCTGCCCCTCCAATGCTACCCCATGTGCTGACTACCAATGCAGCATTCTGCTATCACAACGTGGCTTCCCTTCATCTATCACCCGCAAGAAGAGGCATTGTTGGTCGTTGCTTGGCACCCACATGAATTGTCAGCCAACCACCGTGATGTGGATTTAAAAATCTCAAGTAGATTTGGAGAGGAAAAATGAAAGAAGGGGAAGATGGGGAGGAAAGGTGGAGAAGGAGGAAATACCAGATATACAATGCTTAACATGAATTTTTACTAGAATTATAAACTCAAGAAGGTATCAAAACTATCTTTGATTTGAGAGTAATGGGAAGGAGGGAATATGAGGTAGAATCTCATGCTCTTTAGAAAAAATTTCCAATAGGATTAATATCCTCCAAATTTCCTACCCTTTCTATCCAAAATATAGTAACTTTTAGCTATGAATCTAAGAACTTATCCAAATTCATAGCTAAAAGTTACTATATTTTTAGATGGAGATAGTATCTTTTCCCTGTGAGTCAAAGGGGATCAAGTGCTCAACCTCTCAAGTCTCCTAGAACTAACCTGATCCCCTGTTTTCCATCGAAACTCGTTGTGACTATGGTCATCTCATGACTATGGTCATCTCACTCTATGGCAACTTGTCCCCAGTGCAAAGGTGCCATTGTCTTCGTGCATGTGTAGACAGTTTGATCTACTAATTATAATATGCTTAGCCTAATAGACCACCCTAATTGCAGAATTGGGTACTGACCATTCTCTAAAGCCATCGATGACGTGTTGGTTACTTGAACCAGAGATGAAGTAGAGGTAGCAGTGCCTTGAACCACTTTGGTGTTTGTCAGTGTAGTTGATGTTAGAGTTAATCTTGTTGTTAGTATTAAATTAGAATTATATGGAAAGGAGTCCAAATATGTTAGCCTAGCTATTGGGTCGCGTACGTGCACATGCATGCATGTTTTATCTGTTAGCTGTCTGAAGCCTGGATCGTGTTTGATTAGTTCACGGTAAGGCTGTTAGAGATAGAGTCTGAATCGTAGAGTATTAGGAGTTAATTACTAGGAGTTAATTCTTGTACGTTTCATGTTGGTTATATATACAAGAAGAAAAGGCTACATAGGGGTGCGGCACCAAAAAAGATACTTATCAGCTGTTCTTTTGTTTTTTTCTTGACGTGTTCCTCGAGTTCGCGTGAGTTCACAAAAATTTCCGATTTGGTTCCAACACTTGATGTAGTCGCAGAAAAGATACCAGTGAGATCCATGCCTTGATTCCTAAGGAGTGGTTGGCAATCAACAACGGAGTAGAGGCGGTCTTTGGGTTCGCCACCAGGGACATCCTCACGCTCTGCCTCCATCGCTGTAATTGATCGGGTGAGAGAGATTGCGTGTTGGGGAGAAGATAATCATGAGATTTGTATAGCATTGAGGCAAATAAATAGGGGGAATCCAAAAAGGATAATTTGGGCTCTATCAATCAATGCACGTAATTGGGGTTAAGGTAATTAGCTCATGGATTAAATGTGATTAATCACATAGGGCAACGGGTAGGATATTGCCTTTGTGATTTTCTCTCTGCTTTCCATAAACAAAGAAAATATAACAACTTACATAAGTATTAATACTAGCATGTAATTTCCTTTCCTCCTATTCCAAAACAACTTAAAAAAAAGTCGTAGTTCTACAATATGTGAATCATTGACCTCGTGTCATAGGATCTCGCCACGAAGGGGAAGGACCTTCTAACCGTATGTAATCATACATGACACCAAAAAATGGGCTCAACGCCCTTGTCTGCGTGATGCTCACAACATTCTCCCCTCCCTCCACTAGCATGTACCCCTTGATCGCAAAGTCTAGGCTCCACTGAACCCCATGTATCCCATGCCTTGCGATTGCATTGCCGTCACCAAACGCCGCCCCCGTCGTCAACACGACACCGCCATTCACCTGCACTTGCATCCTTGACATGTGTGCCGCCGCTAGTGCGATCCGTAGCGTGTAGGTGCCATCTGCCACCACGCGGTCTAGCCTGAACCAGATATGTCTCGTTGTCGGCACATACACATCTCCTTGCTTTCTGCAACCACATAAATTAATTGTTCTTGCATGTTCAGCTCATAGTTACTAATTGAGAGGAGTAATTTATTGCCAATTGTTGTTTAGTTACCTTGGGACATGTGCGAAGAACCAGTCCTTGGAGACGTCGCTCTGGCTGATGTTGAAGATGGGATCGTTTTCGGGGTACAGCTCGGCATATCTCTCCCATAACCCGTACTGTCTGTACTTGTCTTTGTTGAGGAAGATCTTGTTGAGGTATTTGGGGTTGGGATCAGGGATAAAGAACTCAGTTGCACTCCTGTCAGGTACACCCATCTCCCATAATGTTGGTCCTGATCTTGGAGGTTCGAACACGAGATCACCGAGGTCGATGCTACCTCCTGTTTAAATTCAGACAAGAAATGGTTACTTAAACAGAGTTGTTCTGATTGAGATTATCGTCTAAACCGGCCTAGTGCATGCCATCTTGATTAGTACTCACCTGGTGTTACTGTCACTTGTGAGGTGTACATGTAGTCCCCAAGAAACCCAGGAACCCAGGCGTAGAGATTGTAAACTCCTTCTCTGACATTGTTGATGCTGAATCTGCCACATGGTGTTGCCCTAGTCCAGAATTGGTAGTTTTTGCTCTCTGTCGCCCAAGAACCGGGTTGTCCAGGAGACGCTAGCCCAACATAAGCCATCCCAGCAGCCATGTCGTCGTTGCTCACGTACCTGGAAAAGAAATATCAGCAATACCACGCAATTAACATTGGAAATTGTGGTTTCAGAGAGATGGTATTGGTGATTCACGAATAGTTCCGATTCATGCTTGTGTTGATTAAAGTAATAAACTTTAGTTAGAGCAAGTTTAATAAGTCCTACTCAGCAGGCGGTAGCAGACTCCGCGTCATAAAAATCTGAGGTGGAGGAGTGAGAAGAGATGAGAGAGAACCGAGCGGGCGGTCCACCAAACGCCCGGCGGCAGCGCATTTCACGAGAGGAAAACGTCCGCTTCCAGCCCGAAGCAGTCGCTACCGCCGCCACTTACTTCTTCGTCCCGATCCTGTGCGCGTGCATCTGTCCCGCCGCCTCCCCCTCCATCCGCGCGCCGATGCGAAATCGACCTTGCCTCCCTGCCAAATCAGTGCACCCCGGCCAAAATCGACTTCTCTCGCGCCAAATCATAGAATGAACCTCCAAATCCAATGGGAAGCCACCAGATTCGTTTCTCCTCCTAAATCCTAAAGACCAAATCCATCCACAAGCAGCTAGAACAAGATGGACGGCAATCCACCAGCCCGGTCATGCCGCCGGCCCGCCGCCCTCATGCCGCCACACTGAATCACTGATTTACTAGCATGGTATGTTGCCCCTGAATCATGTGCAAATCAATTACTAGTGTGGGGTTGTATACAGATATATAATCAGATGCTATGCATTGGCAATAATTTTTCAATGGGCCGCTACCAATTATTTGCCCAAGAAATCAGCCTATAGCCATACTAGCAAATTGACTATCACAACCTGCACAACCTGAAAGCAATTTTGATTTTGTGTGTGTATGTTTTGAGCAGGGGATTGGATTCTCACCCACCAGTGGTTTACTTAATTTTTTCTTTTTGAAGAAAAAAGCACGACAAGCATTGCAGAAGCTCTGAAGTCTGAACAATAGGTGTTCATCGTAGCTGTGAATTTTGATTTTTTTTTTGGTTGATTTGTGCATGTATGGATGAGCATTTGTGAATGTTGTGTGATTAAATGACCACAAAGATGTAGCCACAACAGATATGTGCACATGCAATTATTAAATATCTGTATATTCAATAGAGGCAAACTAATAGCTAACCTAATAGCCAGTTCATTATACATGTGTTGGCTTTTAGATGGCTTTACATGACATGGCAGTAATATTGAGCCAGCAGCAGGCGGTTCTATTAGCCTTGCTCTTACCTGTCTCTGACGAGTAGCCTCCCTATGACTGATCCTCTCTGTCCTGCCTTGTGGAAGTCTGGAGATTCAAGGAAGCTATACGGCCATTTGCTAGCTTCTGCTTGTGCATGCACCTTGGCGTCGTCCCAGAGTGCCTGCAAATCTCCTCTCTTCGGGCTCGAGTTGAGGTAGATGAACACTGGGCCCATCACCTTTTTCCAGTACTCGCCCTCCTCGATGTTCAGAACGATGTCATTGCCGATGTAATGTGTTCCCAGAAACATCTGACACAAATCGAAGTTTATAAGTTTCAACTTTTCATTGTTAGAAAGATTAATATGAGGAGTTTATTGGTGAGTTGCAGCAGGGTGGACTGATCTTACTGTGAGTGAGGTTGGGCCGACGTGCGAGGTGAGCTCACGCTTTAGGGGGCCGCCACTCTTGAACTCGTTGCTAGGGGTGATGACCCAGAATCCCATGGGATTGGGATGGTTGCTGCTGATCCATCCATGAACTTGATTGTCTTTGTTGTCCAGCGAGTACTCGTACTTGTCATCCACCTAGGTACACATCACAAATACAGAATCACCTTGATTTGTTGTGAAAACAATGTTTCATTGTCTCTTCTAGGTATCTCTGTTTCTTCTTATTCTCGTACTAAATCAGAACTGATCAGTTATTTACCTCTCCCTTGAATTGTGCCTCCTTTGGATCGACGAGCAGAACTGCCTCCTTGTATGCTAATGGAGCACCGCGAGGTGCATCTCTGTCTGTCGCACTCGGCATGAACCTCTGTATATCATCAGAGATCGCCATGTAGTTGAATCTGACAAAACATTTCATATGCAGGTAGCCATATTTAGGTAGATGTTTTCTAAACTACACTACATGTCAAGCAGATGACAGAGAGACATGGCATGGTAATTATTCACAAGGAATACTCACTTGCCCGTGTTCAATTTAAAGGCGAGCCGAGCCTCTGAAATGTTGAGAGCTGGCCAGTCTCTAACATGCTCAAAGATGGCATAGCAGTAGAATCCTGAGCTGCCTTTTAGCATCACAAGCCTGAATTTATTGAACAGTCATTGTAAATACCAGAGATACTGCCACTATATCACAATTCGCAAGTGGAAATTTTGAGCAGTGTCGTACCTTTTGTCGATATTTAACCTAACACTGTTTTGACGTGATGGATCGTATGAGCTCCTGAAAGAAAGCTCCACTTGATCTTCACTTGAGGATACTACCTTGAACTCAGTACTATCCAACCTGTGTAAATACAGCCGTTAATTCAGTGTATCTATCTGGGAGATAAGCGTAACTCTATTTAGTACGTTTGGGAGATGCACTTGCTAGTGCAGTGGCAAGGTGTGCGGTTTTAACCCTAAGGTCCCGTGTTCAAATTCTGGCAATGGATTCCTTCCTACTGTCCAACTTTTTTTTTATTTAAGTACGTTACTACGTTTTCTAGAAAGAAAAACATTCGAGCCAGTGCACATCCTCTGTTTATTAGTAGGTAATAATTTTTGACGGTGTTTAAATCCGTTGCTTTTCATAAAGAACTTAATTACACCCACAGCTTGCTCTCGGTGTACTATCAACTAGTTTGGCTAGTCCTAGAGCTATAAGAAGACACTTTTTCGTGCAGAGTCATGAACACAAAAGGATCACTCTGTTAAATTCAATTTGGCTCACAATAAAAGGTTGTTCATAGTCATTGGCCTGACGGTGAGTTCTTTAATCCATATAAATATGGGTGAAATATTTATAATTGGAACCTAGTACTAGTTGCTATGTTCAAGTCCTGTTAAATTAATCCACTGCTATTGTATTGTGGGATGATGGGTTGGTTGATCGCATCAATTATGTATTTCCAGGTTATGCACCAAATTCAGTGGTGCAGTTAGAACTATTAGCTAGTTTATGGATATCTTGAACTGAGAAAAATATTTTATTTCTAACAGACCGTTATTTTGTGCAATCCTAGTGGAACAGTTGCATAGATTAACTAGTAGAAATAAATTAAGACTGATTAGCTGCTAGCCAGCTCCATATACAATTGTGGAATGAGAACACACAAAGATGAGAGGTGTGATGACTGATGCATCATTCTCAATTTAGAACAAAGGGATCTTAGAAGTGAGTAGACCTTAAACAACGGAAAGATCAAAGTGCATGTGCCAAGTAAAAATATAATTATCACAGGATATATAATGCAATACAGTTGAGTGTATAATTAGTAATGGCATACATATCGATCATGCCTCTTGGATGATTGGATCCTGGGAAGTTCCATACCACATCCCAATACCTGCAAAAACATACATGGATATCAAATATTATTGTTAACATGCTGAAGATAAATACACTGTGTGGATACATCGTAATACGCACAAGTACGTAATCACACATACATGATCAATTGATCATACAGATCTGTTTTTCTTAAGATAATGGATTATATTAACTCGCCCTCTACAATTTTGAAAGGTGTACACAACTCAATAAAGTTACATAAGACTAGTCCCGTTACATGGGAAGCAACACAAAGTTTTGGAAATCATCTTATATGATTGTAGTTAGTAATTTTAGATAATACAAATAACAGAATATATAGACACTACTAGTCCAGTTGAAGAGAGAGTGTTATACTATACGTACCCGGCGGAGTTGGCATCTCCGTCGTAGTGAAGCAGGTTGCGCTCGCCGTTGAATCGGACGCCGGTGATGTGGCCCCCAGGCTTGGACACCGTCACCTGCACGATCCCATTGTCCACCATCACCTGCATTTATACATACATATATGCATATGCATTCAGGACTTCAGGTCAATTAATTGTCAGTGTGAGTGATCGATCAGCTAGCTACTTAATACAATAATTACCTGGCGACGGTCGACTTGTAAGGTAACGCCGCCGCCGTGGCCGGGCTGCCGGAGCCCCTGCGGCGCCGCCGCCGGCGACGACTCGGCGGCGGTGGCGATCTGCGGTGGTAGCGACGCCGCAGTGACAAGGAGCAGGAGCAGCAGCGTCGCTCGCTTCTTGGCCGTAGTCTTGGCCGTCGCCATCAATCGATCGACGTATATTTCCTGACAGGACGACGACTAAACTGCATGCATGTGTAACACGCGCTCTCTATCTATCTATCAATCAATATATCACTGGCCTAATTAAGCAGAATTAGCAGCTGCATGCTTCTGGGCTAGCTAGCTAAGTAGCCTATATATACGCAACGATCGATCAATATATATATGTGCAATTGCCTATGGCGATCGGTGATCAGGCTTGAAAAGTTGTTGGCGACGGCGCCGGAATTAATCTTAAAAAAGATGCAAGTGATGATGGAAGAGTTGGTTGCTCTCCTCCCCTCGCCCGTGCTTTCGTCGTCACAGTTCTTGCCTTTAGCCGTCCTCGTGGTTATGTCTGTTATTACGCACTACACGTATTTGTTCTTGACTCAAAATATATATTGAAGCCTATTTTTGGCTTCAATCCAAATAGTTAGTAAACACTTAAAATTACCAAATATTAGTAGGGCCGCCAACAATTAATCAAACTATAGCCCTTAATTAATCTCGATCGGATTGTACTTAGTTTCTGCTATACTAATGCTAGTTGCAGAGGGATTAGGTCAGTTGATACGGATCATATTCGTACGTACTTCGCTGTAGTAATCATGTTGCATTGACCCGAACCGGACAGGTCGCTAATTAATTGGCTGACAAAGGCGGCCGTTGCATGCAGCAGCTACATGGGCCGGGTCTCAATTTAATTAGTAGCCTAAATTAATCAAGGAACGGACTAGGCCGGGTCACCCCACCGCCGCAGATAGGCCTAGGCTGTTTGGGCCTCACTATTTGATCCAAATTGCAGATGTAGGGCCCAGCGGCTGCAATTGGAGTTACAACTTTCAAGTGTGATCCATGCCCCATGCATGGATGGATGGAGTCATAGAGACATTAATTATCATGCCCAATATTGTAATCCTGTCGATCGATCGCTATACCTTGCTCTCGTTTAGTACTATGCAAATGTATATAATTCACATTATTCCACCTCTTAATTTCTGACTCTATGATGATAGATATGCATGCATGCGCAAATCTATCTATCGATCGATCTTGTGTGTTCAAGTAAGCTAGTTTCAGTCAAATGACTTTTGGTCGTCTCTGATCCATATGGTCTATTCTGTGGTGGAGAATGGAGATCGTCACATCTTTGCAGAGAATTAAGGATAGACAGTGACCTAATGATAAGATGACATAATGCTGTGTAATATATAGAAGTTAAGTTTGTTAATTAAAGAGTGACTTCTACGATCGAGTACAATATTTATGTACCGTGTGTGCAACTCGTGTGATTTTGAAAATTCAGATGCATCCATGGACATGCATGCTGAATTAGCTTATTATCGTAGGAAAATTTTTTTTTTGTGTTTAGTAGGACGAGATTATGGCATGAACGACGATTAACATGGTTAACAGAATCCCGGCCGGCTTTATCCAGGCCGGGTGGCAAACTTAATTAGCTAGGACCGACGACCATGCATGCATGTATGTTTGCATGCGTTGATCATTATTAAGTGTATTATCGCAAGTTGGAGTAGTGTAATTAGCTAATTTCCCAGTGATTGGCCGCTTAATAGCAAAGTCAATTCGTTGCATTCACACACGTACTTACGTATGTTCCACCGGGGTACGTATCCTCTGCCGTTGGGCAATCGTGGCCATTAATTCAGAACAAACGGGCAAGATTGGCCTGCTTGCATCTACTTCCGCGTTGTCAGCGATTTGATATGAACCCGGCCATTTGTTTCTTATCGTTTTGATATTTGTTTCGCTTATTTGTGGTATACAACAACCAAGATTCCAGGAATGATTCTTCCAGTCTTTTCTGCTGTGTTCAGCTGGTTAATCTCCATCTTAATTAATTTACGTGAGAACTTCAAGGTAATATGTTCTTGCTTGCGGTTGGAAGAAGGAAATCAAGACATCCTTGCCGTTAATTGGAAAAGAAGGGTCACGATTGTCCAATTGCAGTTTGCCGTAGCATGCATCAACGGCAGAGGATACAGACCCCTAGGAGGTAGACGTACTCGATTATGATATGATGACTAATGGTTACCTAGCTAAATAAACTCGATTGGCCAGCCGGCTTTATCCAGGGCAGCTAGCTATAAGCTAGCGTCGATGACTATGCATCAATCACTGCATTATAAATGGTCAATTAATTCCTTGAATTCACAGTCGTACCTAGCGCGTCCTAACATACAAATTATTTGAGATACTCCGCCTTTCTAGAAGATATGTAGAGACTTGTTGCATAATAATTGGGAAACTAACTGAGAATTAATTAGGATTAGGTATTGATTAGCTGAATGTCTTGTGTAGGTTGCTTGCTAGTACTAAAATAATTGAAAAATTAATTGGAGCCCTGGCCACCACACAATGGAAACGGCACATGGCCAATAGATCGATCACATTGCATGATTGGATCGTACGCACGTACGTAGTCGTAACGTTCGTCAAAGATCGGATCGATCGATGGATGCCCCCGCGTCTATTGTAGTCCGTACATATTCACGACGTACGTACACACATCGACAGGTGTTGCGACAATGCATCGAGATTTATTCGTGAAGAGCAGATCGCACCCATGCCTCAAGCTCGTGCTCGTGCATCTCGACCAAACTACCCCATGTATTCTCCCTCATCCCTGGTCCACTACTGGTCTTCTCCATGGTTGTAGCAGTACCCTCACCCCCGTTCACCACCGTGTATATCGTGCTTACACAGAACGTGTTAAAACGAGTACTCCAACTCCAAGCCTCCATTTGCTTACCCGGTGAACGTTTCCTATTAATTAATTATTATTAATACAGTAGTCGTAGTAACAGCGACTAGTGATCGAGAGGAGGTCGATAACAGCAGGCCAGGCAGAGCCGTAGATAGAGCCAAAAAAGAAAATGAGGCGGAAGTGGAACCAACCATGTGAGCGCATCGTGCATCAATTCGTCCTCCCGTCCCGTATGGTGGCTTGTCTTTGGGCATGCGCCACCCATCTCCGTCGGAATCATCACTCCACGGCTCCACGCTGCTGGCTGTCTCTCTCTCTACCTACTCTGTGTTTCTGTGGCCGTGGCCCCCGCTTCTGACAGCCGTTCCATTTCGTGGGGCCCACTGTCTGTCAGCTTGTAAGTTGTCGATGTGCATCCAGCCGGGTTAGTAGTAGTTTGTTCCAGCCTTCGTCTCGTCTCGTCTCCTCCTCTTTGGACCTCTCCTGCTTCAACCTCTCCTTTCATTCAAGCTGTTGCTGCCACTATTTATTCAGCTACTACCCAGCAGAGCTCTCTCTTCTTCGCCTCTTCCTCGTCCCAGCAGCCATTTCTCTTCCCCGGGGGACCGCCACAGCTAGCGAAGATCAAATTTGCATTTGCATATTTCAGCCAAATCGCGGTGAATTCTCTTTCCTCTTCTCTTCTTAATTTCTTGCAGATTTTAAGCCTAATTGTAGTGAGTTCTCTTGCCGCGTCTCTTCTTAATTTCTCCACTTTGCCCTTTTTTTTTCTCCTCACTGTCTCTGCAATTTTTATTTATTTTATTTGTATGCGTTGTTTTCTTTTCGATTTGTATAAACTGAGACAACAAAGTTGCTGAATTTAGCTTGTGCGGTATGTTTCCATTTGGGGGTTTCACTTCTTTCTTGAAATTTCTGCCCCGTTTACTGGTTCATCAATGCACATTCCCCTCCCCCCAGTCTTATCCACTGGTTACAAGTTGGGATTTCAGTCTTTCTTCCTTTAATCATATGGAAACTACTTCCGGGGTTAGTTTGGGTTGTTGTTAGAGTATTAACAGACAAAGGATAGATATCTAGGTTCATTCTCTCAACTTCTGCTTGCATGCTGCTCTCCAATCTGCATACAAAATAAAGTTTCTGCCTTTCCTGTTTCAGAGTTCTACGCATCTCATGTTCTTGATTCGATTTGTTTCAGAAACAAAATGTTATTGATTTGTGCTGTTCTGGAATATGCCCTGCCCTCTGTGTATTCAATAGCCTCTTTCTAGTCTCCTCGTCTCATTGACAATAAATATGCTGTCCAGATCCAAGCGATCTCTGCTTCTTTTTTAACTGCAAATTGATCAGTCATGTTTTCGGAAATATAAAATATTGGATTCCCCATGATCTTCTCTACTTACCAATTAATTTAGTTGACCAGTTCATAAATCTTATGGCATCTTACTATCTTGGGTGATTTTTTAAAATCTTGGAAGGCTGACTGTTCTTGCTAAGGCCAATCTCAATGGGAGTTTCATAGAGGTTTCATGCACATTAAATGAGGTGCCATATAAGCTAATATGGTGACATGACAAAATATTTATTACGAAATGGGGGTGGCTAGTTTCACGTAGATGAAACTAGGACTCACCGTTTTCAACGCGTTGGAAACCGTATGAAACTCCAATTAAGAACATATTTGTTTCATCTACAAATGTTTGCACATTTCTATTGGTCATTTATATGCTATATTTAAGCGATATACTTATCTATGAAACTGTGACATGAAACTTTGCATTGTGAAACCTAATTTCATTTATCAAGTCAATTGACATTAGATGACATGGCATTGTTGGAAACCACACAATGAAATTATGCATTGAGAATGGCCTAATTTGCATGTGTCTCTGTAGCAGAAGATACTATTATATTCTTTCAAAGACTAATATTTGACTAGTGCAGATCAAAGTCAATAGTTTGTATATATGATATGGGGGAAGAAATTAGATGGGAAATACAGCATTCATGTCATTATGCTCCTGTACTAAAAAGTTTGTTAATAGGCTTCAGATCTTTTTTAGCTTATGAATAGGCTCATGATGAAATTTGTCCACACAATCACAATAATAAAACATCTTTATCATGTATCACCTTTTTTCAAGTATAAACTCTTACCGAGCAAACATTTTCCACAGGATAGTGAAGTGAAGCAAAAGCATTTACAAGGACGTGGGAATTAGCTATCTGAGATTCCAAAGGGGCACAGGGCAGGGTATGAGTACAACCAAAGTGAAGAGACGTGTGGGGAAGTATGAGCTAGGCAGAACAATTGGAGAGGGCACATTCGCGAAGGTCAAGTTTGCGAGGGATACTGAGACTGGGGATCCGGTAGCCATCAAGATCCTAGATAAAGAGAAGGTTCTCAAGCATAAGATGGTTGAACAGGTCATTGTCAAATACCAGCACACAATCAAACTTTCAGTCTGAATTATTGTAGAATCTTTAATGTTTGGTGATATATCACATCTAGTATATTATGGTCCTGTCCTTCAGATTCGTATTTTTAGTGACTGTCGTTCTGATTCTTTTGCCTCTTTATTAATCTCACGGGACAAAAAACTTGGCAGTTTGTTCAGGGTTTAGTATAGCTGTTGATGGAAGTAATACCTTTTGCTGATGGGTGACTATGTTTCGAATGCAGATTAAGAGGGAAATTTCGACGATGAAGTTGATTAAGCATCCAAATGTTGTTCGCATTTATGAGGTAATTAAAAAGTAACCATTCATTTTTTTTTATTGTTGATGTCCTATTCAATCTTATATGTGTTCAGCAGATACGCTATAGAAAGGAAAACAAAGAGAGTTTTTAAACTTTTAAGCCTTTCTAGGATCCATGCCAGAACCTGAAAGTATCTACAACCATAATCATAGTTTTGTTGCCAGAAATTCCGGATGCACTTAGTCAGCATACAACTTATGTTTTTATTAGGGGACACTGTCAATTCTCATATCATCGTTCTATCTAATTTCAGGTGATGGGAAGCAAAACAAAGATCTATATTGTTTTAGAATATGTTACTGGTGGCGAGCTCTTTGATACAATTGTAAGTGATATGCTACATTGTCCATTTCCAATTTAAATAGTTAGTTTTTAATTTGCACTGAAATTTAACTCGTCAATTAAGGTTAATCATGGGCGAATGAGGGAAGATGAAGCAAGGAGGTACTTCCAACAATTAATTAACGCTGTTGATTATTGTCATAGCAGAGGTGTGTACCACAGAGACTTAAAAGTAAGTAAGCATCCCTTTTCTTCAGCTCCCTCTTCTGTCAAAATAGATCTAATTCAGAATCTAAACTTCCTTCCAAAAGAGAAAAGAAAATCTAAACTATAATACTTGCAGCCAGAAAATTTACTACTAGATACATATGGGAAACTGAAGGTCTCTGATTTTGGGCTGAGTGCACTATCCCAGCAAATTAAGGTAAGTTTACTACTTTATGCCTTCTAAGTTGTATGAACCGGCTCCTTTCAGAAATCGTTATCTCTTTAATTAATATTGCCTTTTCTTTGTGGTCTTGTTCAGGATGATGGTTTGCTGCACACGACCTGCGGGACCCCAAACTATGTTGCGCCAGAGGTAATGTCAGAAAGAAAAATTACAGAAACCATAATATTTTTGCCGCAAAAAAGGAACCATAAAATTCAAGTATTTCAACCACCTTTGTAATAGGTCCTTGAAGACCAAGGGTATGATGGTGCAATGGCAGATTTGTGGTCATGTGGAGTTATCCTGTTTGTTCTGCTAGCAGGGTATTTGCCTTTTGAGGATTCTAATCTTATGACATTGTACAAGAAAGTGAGAATTGAACCACTTCTAGATCACTGCTGCTCTATCAGCTGTTTATGCTTATTTGATTTTTCTCTCCACTCTGTCAGATATCAAATGCAGAGTTCACTTTTCCACCTTGGACGTCTTTTCCTGCCAAGAGGTTATTAACAAGAATCCTTGATCCAAACCCAATGACGGTATGCTAGAACAAAAAAGATCTGATTGACTTAACATTAAAAATGATAAATTTTCTTAAGATAGTTAGGTATAATGCATCACTGAACCCATTGTAATATTCTCTAACAATATAGTAAATCTCATCATTCTTGTAGCATTCATTAACCGAATAATGCTTAGCCCTACAGGGGCTACCACTCATTTTAGAATACTCTTATATAACACAACATTGGATGATGTCTTAAGTTAATTGTTGAGCTACTATGACAGAGAATAACAATTCCAGAAATATTAGAAGATGAGTGGTTCAAAAAAGGCTACAAACGACCAGAGTTTGACGAAAAATATGACACAACATTGGATGACGTTGATGCTGTCTTCAATGACTCAGAAGTGAGTAGACTGCAATATACCCTTGAATTTCTTCTTTATAAGATATGAAGGTAAAAGGCATGCTAGTTGCTAAATGGTTTTAGTACCATGACTGACCTCCTTTAGGAGCACCATGTGACAGAAAGGAAAGAAGAACCAGAAGCTCTCAATGCATTTGAACTGATTTCAATGTCAGCAGGCCTCAATCTTGGAAACTTATTCGACTCAGAGCAGGTACGTGATCTCCCTATTTCATAAGTACTGAGCAATAACGTTTACTGATGTTCATTGTAACCTTAAATTATTTTCAACCAACCTGTAACCTTAAAGTTATGCGCCATTATTTTTGTTCCATTAATACCTCCCTAAATCAAGCTGGAAACATGTAACTCGTCTTCAGACATCTTGTCAGTTTAATCACTGATATGGTCTCTCCTGCATGTCACAAGTTCCAATGTCTATGAAGTTCATTAGTCAGATATTTTGTGCCCTTTTAACTTAGTTCTGTCCATATTTCCTTTTCTTTATTGCAACTTATTCCTCTCTATAATTTTGTTCATACTATTTCAGGAATTCAAAAGGGAAACAAGGTTCACTTCAAAATGTCCACCAAAAGAAATTGTCCGCAAGATCGAGGAAGCCGCAAAACCTCTGGGATTTGATGTTCAGAAGAAAAATTACAAGGTCTGCTCCCATTGGCCAACAACTGTTTGCATGAATATCCCTATTAAAGCAATAGATTTGACGCATAATGCTAGCAAATTCAAATATATAATTTATGCATGCTGATTTTTTTAATTGATTGATCAGTTAAGGCTGGAAAAGGTAAAAGCAGGGAGAAAAGGAAATCTCAATGTTGCTACTCAGGTAATATGAAAAACTGATTTACTGCATTCTGCTTTGTAAGCTTCTTCAATCTAACATTTATTGTAAATTATTATTCAGATACTGCAGGTTGCACCCTCTCTTCATATGGTTGAAGTACGAAAAGCAAAAGGGGATACCCTGGAATTTCATAAGGTAGATATCCTATGCAGTCATAACATCAATTAAAAGCTGATATTCATGGATTATCTTTGGAAAATTCAGCAATTTGACAAATCAACTACTAGCCCTACTCTGCTTAAGGCTCAATAAATTGGATTCACTGATCATTCTTTTGCAACCTTTGTTTGAATGTTTAGTCCTGAATTACATCAACTTTCATGTGGTTGCAGTTTTACAAGAACCTCTCCAACACCTTAAAGGATGTTGTTTGGAAATCAGACGATCTGCAAAATCAACCTTCCTAGAGTAAAGACTTGGGAAAGGAGGGATGGGTGAACTATTAAAATCCTATTCTTCTGAATGAATTCCCATTACTAGAGGCTAGAACAGCAGAAAGCATGTTCATTGCACTTGTAATTAGATGCGAGTGGCCCTATAAACTATGTTTGGTCTCCACAAGTGTTGTAAATTCTGCTCTTAATTTTCAGAGAACCCTTGTGATAGCTCAAGTGAAGCTCATCCAATGGGTTTTATGTGCCTGCAAGTTTTGTATGTAAACCAGAATCTTGTCAACAACAAATATAATTTTATTGGTCATCATTCATTTTCATTTACACTATGGAGTGGTATGGTTTGCTTGTCTGCAGTGACCCAGAACAACTGTAACCAGAAATTGAGGTCACAACAAACTCTGAATTCTGCAATTCTCACAAAAACAGTTGCAAACCTGAAACCTATATATTTTTCATAGGATGGTACATGAGGATGAGGGGCCACAGCAGCCGGAACCCCGGTTGGAATGATTAGACCGGTGACCACTTCCATGTTCCTCCATCATGTTTTGCCTTCTCCTGCATTCATTAACATATGAACAAAGTTCAGACACAACAGTCATTTGCCTCATGTTTCTTTATCTAAAAATTCACCTGACGAATGAACTACAACTTTGCATAGAGTTCTCAGATTAATTGTATTGCCTTGATGTAATTAACTAAGATCAATAAAGTTTTCATTATCTAAAAATGCACAATTCAGCAAGATAACTATTGCTGATTAAGTAGAAGAAGAAAAAAAATATAATGTACAAAGATAATGTCCATGAGGAGAAGAAAATGAAAAATCAACAAATCTTTCAGTTAAGCAATCAAAACGAAGAAGAACCGGCAAAGAGATTACTAACTTTGCCATCATGACCTTGACGAACTCGTTATAATTGATCTGCCCATCGCCGTCGGCGTCGGCCTCGCGGAGCATCTCGGCGAGCTCCTCGTCGGAGACGTGGTCGCCGAGGTTGGTCATGACGTGGCGGAGCTCGTCGGGGGTGATGAACCCGTTCTGGTCCTTGTCGAACACGCGGAACGCCTCCCGGAGATCGTCCTCGGCCTCCGTGTCCCTCAGCTTCCGAGCCAGGAGGCTCAGGAACTCCTCGAAGTCGATGCTGCCGCTGCCGTCGGCGTCCACGTCCTCCACCATGTCCCGGAGCTCCTCCTCCGTCGGATCCTGTCCCAGCGATCTCATCACCGTCCCCAATTCCTTGCTCGTGATCGAACCTGCTTCCATTTTTCTTTTTTGCTAAATCCATCGATCAATTGATCTTAAAACCAATGCAATTGATGGATTGATTGATTGGTTGGTTACCGTCTCCATCTTTGTCGAAGAGGCTGAATGCCTCCCGGAACTCGGCGATCTGCTCCTTGCTCAGCTCGTCCATTAATTCACTCGTTTGATCTGATTATAGCAGAAGAGACAACGATGATTGGAGACGATCGATGTGGGGATTAATGTCAGTAATAATTCCCCTGCTTGCTTTGATGCTTTCTAATCTCTGCCTTGTTCTTCTTGCTATCATGTATCGGCTATAAAAAGGAGGGCACTGCGCACGTATCGCACGGCTCAGGAAGTTGCAGACTTGCAGTGCAGGGATGGATGGTTGCTGCTGCTCATCATGTTTCTGGGAGACTAATGACATTCTGATTCTGATTCTTCCACAAACCAAAACTCCAAAAGCATAAGCATCTCCAAGCACAAAATGGGCGGTTGCCACACAATTTTTGGAGACGAATAAAGTTCATCATCATATATACTATGAAATGATCGATTCATAGACCGTCTGTCATCGTCCTAGCCTGCGAGTAGGCGATTTAGCACAGCCCAAAAAGATTATGCCACAGCAGGAACTTTTCTGGCCATCTAGCATCTTGTAGTTGATTATTGTTAAGTGGGATAGTGGCAATTCATAAAAGAAATTTGAAGATCTCAAAATTTGCACCCTTAACTTCATTATCAGTAAACAAATTTACTGCAAGCAAGATGCTTGGCCAATATCTTTTACTGCAAGACCATATTACTGGCTGATGGATGTCAGCCCAATATTCAGCTGAATTATCATTAAACAAGTCCAAGTGACCCAAATTGTGATGATAGTAATAAAAAAAATCCTGAACAACTTGAACCAAACAGAGGGGGCATGAGGAAATCTAGCCTTGTAACCTCGCCAAATCGTGCCCTCATGGTGGAGAGGACAGCCGGAGCTGCGACTGC
>CM002479.1:1340336-1350561 GCA_000325765.3 Leersia perrieri
GAGCGTGCCGTGGCCGCTGTAGTGGAAGAAGAGGACGTCGCCGGGGGAGGCGCGGGCGACCATGTCGGAGAGCACGCGCTTGATGTTGGCGCCGGTGGGGAGCAGCGGCGAGGCGTGGTCGTCGGTGAGCACGGTGATGTCAGCCGGCGAGAAGCCGAAGTGGGCGATGATGGTGTCGCGCATGGCGGCCACGTCGTTGATGCAGCCCTTCAGCTCGTTGGGCGTGCCCGCGTAGTTGCAGCCCACCAACGTGGCAAGCTTCTTCCTCTGACCCCTCTCCATGGCTAATTAATGCAGCTAATTAGTAGCTACTGTCTATTTAGTGTGTGATGATACTGTGATTATGGAGCGAGCAAGATGAAGAGATTGGCAGTGAGGTGAATCCTTACATTGATATCAGAGATATATAGATGCATGCTTTGTTGCTTGTGATTACAAGGAACATTTTTGTGGTTGAGTAAAGCAACAGATTAACCATTTCTGCTCATCTATTTGAGTCCAGTGAATCAGATCAACCAATCATACGCTGTAATCAATGAGTGATTATGGTAAACATCCTTGATTTCTCGCCAATGGATGCGTTGATTTGGGGTGTTGAATGTCCAATACTGTACGCATGAAACTTCATTCCTTTGAAGCTGGGGGGAGAGACAGGCTTGCGTGCAAGAAATCGGGAAGCTAAAAATAGTTGCCGTTGCACTGGCTTTCAAGGCTATATGCAATTATGCATCCACGCCATTTAAGCTCTAATAAATCACCATACACAGGTATCCGTTGCAACATAACAGAAGATGAGGAGTATACTCATTTTCTCTATACATTTACATAGGGAGAATCCCCTATATTCAGGGATGGAGGGAGTATAGTTTAGAAAACTGTTTTTCATGAAAACATTACATGAACATTTCAGACAAACAGTCTCTTAACATTAATTTTTTGATTATGAAGATGGGCCATAAATTGCATTTTACATCACTTATGCAAAAGTTCATTCTGCAAACTACAACATAGTGTAGTTTTACACAAGTATTCCATTGTTTGGAGGTGTTATTACTTCCGGCTTCTACTTCAATTGATAATGGTTTACTTTGGTATTGCCAGGAATGGCTTGAAGGTCAGCACAAGTCCAACTAATTCAATCACATTCAGTATGAAGAATATCATTTGATCCCCTGCAACATTAATGAAATATATATGAGAATTAGTACCTTCAAGGATGCAGTGCATATATTACAATTGCACTATAAAATGCCCAGAGATGTCAAAAAAAAAGTTACGATTTCTAATTTGTAAATCAAGTATATACCTGGAAAGAAGGCTGCATTTTGGCGCTTTTGGGCCCAAGAGAACCTATACAGTTCATAAAATAAGATAAGTATAACATGACTTGCATGAAAACTCTATACCAATTTCTGTACAAATAAATGCTAAATTATTTCTATACTTGTAAAATTGATAGTCCACAATCTTTTCTAGTGTAACTCTGTTTTTGGAGTTAATTAGTAATTATTTGAATTCATAATATGTAATATTGGTATATTATGCAATACTTTTCAAGTGAAAACCTTATGTATTCAAGAATTTTTTATAAGTTGAACTCACAGAGCACCAGCTCCTGCTGGAGCAATTGCCTTGAAGAAGGACATTGCTGTTGTAGATATGCCATTTGCAGCACCTCTTTGACTTTGTGACTGTTGTTTGAAATAAAATGAGTTGTATGGCATTGTTAATATTGAGAAAATAAAATGCTACGTTGAAGATACTTGCCACGGCATTATTTTGAAGTAGGGAAGTGCCAGTTATGATAGTCATCTGATCAAATTGAGAAAGTTATAATGTTAATAAATGACATAAAACTAGATATTACTATTTATTTTCATGATCAGTCCTGTAATAGTTTCCGTGTTAGAGTTTTTAAAAGGATTATTATGCATGAAATTTCTCTGTCTAAATCCTCATCTCAAGCATCCCTCATTTAATTCCGCATACTTCCTCAATACCCATACAAAAGTCTAAAGGACTATACATGGGACAGGGGGATACATTTAATTGCAGAGTTTTTATTAGTATCCTCCCTGTTAAGATACACTTAGTTGATTAGTCCTTATATGTTCTATAAGATGAGTGATCAAATGACCACATTTTAGAAAAAAATGTGCTTATTCTATCTTGTAATATAAAATGATTTCTTTATTTTCATAATGTATGTTATTCTGTTATGCTTATTTATCAACACACTCTTTCTAGTTCCTTGAATCCTGTTATTTGGGTATAGACAAACAATATATGCAACTTACTGACAGAACGCCCTTTAAAATGGTGCCAAGGTAAAGAGCTATCCAAAGTCTAAACCCTGACAAGTGTGGCATAAAGGGATAAACAGCAAGAATTGGTATGGACAAAGCCTGCAATATAATAAAAATGTATCAATTGGTCCAGAAACATATGTATGCGTTTCAAAAAGATAGATTAATTACTCATTACTCACTGAGGCAGCACGAGATGAATTGACCGGTCCAAGCCATTTATGAACCGATCTATAGATGAAAAGTTGATACACAAGCAGACCCGCACCTAAAATGGCATATTGGATTAATATTATAATTATAATACTCAATAAATAAGGGATATAGGAGTTAGAATTTATGCCCTTCAATATGCAATCACCATAACAATCATATATGCTAGTAGTTAAGTTCAAAAAAAAAAACTAGTAGTTTAGATGGGCATTACACATTCCTTATAGTACCAAGTTTCTTCCTTATAGGTGAGTTATGTAGTAGTGCACATTAATTTCCTAGAGAGAAACATTGTAGAATTATAGAACATTTTAGGGTTTGAAGTGATAGTTAAATTAACCATGTAAAGTAGTACATAAGGTTTATAAAGTGGCCCCAATGGTGGTAATAAAGTTACTCCACAATGTTAATGGAATACCTGCAACTGCAAGAACTTGGCCGACTTCTTTAGATGAAAAACTTAATCCACCATACCTTTTGTCACTTACAGCCCATAGGGAAAATATCTAGTATATATGAAAAAAGTCAATCAGCCTTTCGTATATATGAAAACATATTTCTATCATTTAATAATAGATCTGCATATTTAAATGAAAAGGTGCATAATCGAAATCATTACCTCACTGTAGGCTGTATCATGAAGGGTGAAAACACAATAAGCAATGATAGAGGACATCAATGGCCAGTTCTTGTACAAGCTCTTTTGTTTATGTGAATCTTCCATTGTACTTCTTGAATTGTCAATCATTTCAATTTCACCTTCAATATTTTTATGCTTATGAAGTGTCTCCTGGTAATCAAGATTGTCAGCTCGAGACCTCTCCGGTCATGTCTTAATAATTTTAGTCCCACTTAAAAGTTTCAAGGGCACAAGCCAAAAACTCAGGATAGTAATCATGCAACAATTGAGAACTATAATAAACACAAACTAGTTCGTTCATTCATTAATCATTTTCTCTTAAACATCACAGAAAGTAAGAAAAATATAATAAAAAATGTTTTTAATCAGGGAAAGTGTTTCCATGTTATTAAAACGGTTAATGTAGGCTAATTATAAACCCTCCAACTTGTCTCCTAACTTTCATGTTTTAATTATAAGCTAGCTTTTTTACTAACGCACTAAATGACCAATTGACATATATCACCCCTATTCATAGTTAGGCCAGCTATGCATAACATTGAAACAAAACAAAAATTAAGAGAGAACTATTTGGGAGCTAGCCTAAAAGGGGAATACTTAAGAGTGCTTTTAAGTATGATCTTTTAAGAACAAATAAGTACTATAGAGAGGTTTAACTTACCGGTAGCCATATACAGCTTATTAGAACAACAAGAGCAATGAGTGAGATACAAAGGCAGGGCAAGAAGTATGGGAACCTAACAAAAATACAAATATATTTCATGCAATGTTAATTGTTCATGGAAATTTATAAAATACAGCCTGAGATAAAACCATATGTATACCTTGCAAATATTGACTTCTCGGAAAACATTTTTGGATATTGCTTAGCAGGCTGAGAGCAGTGAGAACCAAAATAAGGTAAAATATTATTGCAATATTATGTGAAGAAACATTTACAATTAAATAATTACTTGTGCAAAGTAACCTCCAATGGCTGGACCCAGAACAAGTCCTATGCCCCAACCAGTGCTTACCTATATATAAGTAATGAAGTGGATTAGAGATATAATTGCCAGAATTTTGTACTTATGATGACACTAATACAGTGTGGTATAAAATTATAAAATTATTTACAATTGATAACCCTAGAGCTTGATGTTCAGGTCGACAAACTTCAATGGAATAAGCCTGCAATAGTTGACAACCAGTAAGGATACATACATATTTATTTCACATGAATGATAGGACGATCTTATTCGATTTATGATTGTGCATTCTACCATACCTTTATCGGGGCAAGCATGCCATTTAGAGCACCCAAAAGGAACCTTGTGGCAATTGCCATCCAGTACCTCACACTTAATCCGAACAGAGTGTTGAATATGACCCTTAAAAACAGAGTATCATATATTGAGCTTTCAAAATTCTCATGTAAAAGTGAACATTCTGAAAAAATGGATACTCACACTGATAAGATAGAAAATTTAATGATAGGTTTCCTCCCTATACGATCTGCCACTACACCCCAAAAGAGCGAAGCAAAACATCTACCAATCATATATGATGCACCTACAGAACAAAAGTATTGTCATATTCTATTTATGCTTGAGTTATTTTTCTGATATAGGAGAGAAAAGTGTTGAAACTTCAAGAATTTCAAAATCTGATAGATTTCAATAATCGAAGACCATTTTTATAATTACTACCAAGAAATCCAGCGTATAATCCAATATCCTGTTCCTTCTTTGCCACGTGTAGGTCCTCTATCTGTTGTCATCAAAGGTAAAAAAATTTGTTCTATGCCGTAGGCAAAAGACAAACTAGGACCATAGTTAGTGAAACATGTGTTAAGTTGTGCATATATACATTATTTGTAGTTTTGCTCCTACGATCGAAGAAGATATGATACTGATTAAATTATGTTGAGATTAACAACATACCATGAAGTACAGGAACGGGAACAACGATGATATTGGTAAAGCTGAAAAGCAAAATAATATTGCTAGTCATCAGAATGCATGAAATAAAAATATTAGTAAAGCTGAAAATCAAAATAACATTGCAACCATGGTTACTTCAGAAAGAACTGAACTGTCTAGCAGTGCAATGACTTAGGCTAGTTCTTTTTAGCCCATTTGATATTATTACTCTCCAGATTATCGTGTGCACACTTCCCAAGTTATTGAACGGTATATTTTTTGAAAAAAAGAACTTTTTATATAAAATATCTTTTAAAAAATTAAAACAAATCAATTTTCCAAATTTATAATAGTTAATACTTAATTAATTATATACTAATGGCTTATCTCATTTTACATGTGAAAAATAATCTCAAATCAAACTTAGTTTAGAATGGGGCCTTAATGAATTAATTGAGAACAACATACATGAGGCAATGGTGGTGATCCCAACAAAGATGAACTCCTTGTAGGGGATTCCTTGGCTGCTCTCCAGCTTCCGTTCGATGGCGCAGCCGGGGCAGCCATCGTGGAAAACGGGCCTCATCGCCGGCGGCGACGGGGGCGCCTCCTCACCCATTAACTATTGCAGTATATATGCTGCTGACCTGAAAAGTCAAGTAGAGCGTGACAGACAGGTTAAAGTATAGTTCAGCTACTCCCCCGCAAAAAAAAAAAGAAAGTATAGTTAGCTACTGTACCTGTGCACCACACAAAAGTTCAGAGACGGACTCTGAAGGTAAAAAGACCGGTGTCAAACACGATCGGTGTTCAGAGACCAGCTGATGAGTAGACAAGTGACAGATCCAGTGATGTTATATAGCCATGGATTCATACATGCTGCTGCTAAGTAGTCAACCCCATGGCAGCATGCATCAAGCTTGCCGCTTCAAAACGTACGCGTGTACGAGATATTTCAGCTAGCTCATGCCACATGGTGATGGAGACTCTGAATGAAGCTGACATGGATGTATGATTGCGATCTGTTTCTGTTTTGCAATTGGCGAATGCTGAAGCCATATAGTGAATTAATCGAAGCCATATATATGAAATATTTGTCTTTGTTGGATGCATGCCTGTCAGGGTAATTAAGGCCGGGTGCGTAACTCTTCCAGAACATTCAGTCATCAGAGGCCGGCTTATTTTATTTGTCCCTTGTTAATTGTTATTCAGGCAATAGCTGGAGTAATCAAGCAGGGGGTCAAATTAAGAAATGAGAGGATCATGCATAATCATATCAGGGGTATGCAGAAGAAGAAATGATGTCAGCGCTGATGCACACAGCACACATACGACGACTGTTTGTCTTTTAGTATTACTGGAAGTCAAACGGAAGCTAGCTTAGGCTGTTAGGCATGCCCCTGCATCGATCAACAATGGCATGGTAGCATGTATGACAGTTGTTAGCTGCACCAAGCTGTGGCTACCTGCTGACGGGTACAGCTAGCTGCAGCAGCATCGATGGAGGGGTGGATGTATCATCAGCTCCATCCTTGTGCGTGTGTGGCACTGGCAGCATGAAGTGTGCCACCAGCCAGCCAGTTCGAGTTAGAGCTTTGATTGATCCGTAAATATATTTTTCCTTGAAAATGAGCATGGAGTTCATCCAGACTGAAACATCAGTTCACTCTGAAACAAAATTGAGTATACACCACAACCGATGGTCGGTGTGTCTGTGTCACTCTATTCTTATACCTGTACGTATAATAATGTTATAGGACATGATTTAATTTGAACCTTTGTTTTACATCAGTAAAATCACTTATTATTGATTTGAGCCTGCGCATATTTTCCTTTTTCTTTCCGGGGGAAAGAGATTTGAAAGGGAGAGCTCAATGCAGGGGCTCAGATTTCGGCCCAGTTGTGATGGGCCAACTAATACTATGGGCCGGTATCCTAAAGGCCACCCCAGAAGCGGCCACGAAACGGGATTCCCTCATCTCCGTGCACGCTTTTGATCCGACGGCGCTCAAGTCCGACCGCTCGTCTTCCCTGAAATTTGCGGCGCCGGCGATGAGCTCGCCGCCGCGACGCCGCCAGCCATTCCCTGTCTTGCACGCGCGCCACCGACGGAGGAGGGCGGAGGCGCCGTGGCTCCGCTGCTCCCACATTCGTGGTGACCTCCCGCGGCGATCGATGGCGGCGGCGTACGGATACTGCCCGCGCGCCAAGGAGAGGGAAGGTCAGCGCAGTAAGTTCCAATGGGGACCTGTTTGTCGCCGGAGGAGGGCGGGGCGGAGGCGCGCCTGCGATCGGCTCCAGTTCTCGATCCCTCACTGGTACGAATCGCTCCCCTTTTTTGTGGGTTAATTGTGCTTGATTGGATTGTTGGTAGTTTTGATTTAATCAGTTCGAATGGCCGAGTCTCATCCCCACAATCGTCACTCAACAATTCCCGCAATTCCCATGTGTTTATACTCCTACTGCTAGTAGTACATGGTACTAACAGTAACAGCTAGAAGATCAGCACTGCATTAAAAAAAGTCATACATTTTCCGATATTATTTAGTCATAAGCCAAAAACGGAACAAAATGAAAAACAAATCCAACAGATACTCTGTACTGGAATTGTGCATGACTCTATTATTCTGATAGACTGCTGCAGCCATTTCTAAATCATCTTTTAATACTCATGAATACTAGCTACAACTATAACTCTGATCTTTGCCACAGCAGCTAACAGTATCTGATGTTCTATTTATATTGTTGTGGAACTGCCAAGAAAGGTTTGAAGGTTAACATGAGCCCAACGACCTCAGTCAGATTCAGTAGAAGAAATACCATCTGATCACCTGCACAACATTCCATCAGTTTCCACTTTATGAAACGCTCGTCAATTCAACATTACACAAGGGTCCAACAAACCGATTTGTAGTAAACTCATTTAAAGTACTGTAGTAATGGCTGCAACACACAGTTTGATGTTTCCAAAAATGCTTAGGAGTATTTACCTGGAAAGAACGCTGCATGTTGTCTCTTTTGTGCCCAAGAGAATCTGCAACCAGAGTTTTCAACAGTCACTCAGTCAGTCATTTTCTTCTTCAAACAGGTTTACAGTTTTGCTAGACCAAATTAATCCTTTCATGTCCATCTTCAGGCAACAACTAATCACTAAACTTGGAATGACAAACTAGCCACCGACATTTTCATGACCACTGTTTACATCAATGAATGATAAATACCACTGACGGTCATACCCCTGTAGGCCGCTAGTATTTTTGAAAAGTGACAATCATGTTGTACATATATGTATTTATTGTTCAATCTTGGAAATTGAGATTGAGTCTAGTGGTAGTAGCTTTCTTGAACTGTTACTTTATGATCAAGAATTGTGTAGAGCAAGATTTGTACTTACAAAACACCTGCGCCAGCTGGTGCAACAGCCTTGAACAATGACATGGCTGTTGTGGCTATTCCATTTGCAGCACCCCGTTGCCCTTGTGGCTGCAACAAAATAATTTTGAAAAATTAAATATGTTTGCAATGTGTGAATCAGAAAATTTTAGTCAAGCGAAATGAGATAAGTTGGACAAGTACCACTGCTTTGTTTTGCAGAAGAGAAGTGCCCGTAATTATAGTTATCTGATCAACATTACGGAATATTAGTATCTTCAAACAAGTTATGTGAATACTAAATACGGAATTACCTAGCATGCATTTTTGTATGTTTCGTATAGAATGGCATATAACTTTGTGCAGTTGAAGTACTAACTATTTTTATGGGTTAAATTTCAGAACTGGAAGCTCATGATTTTTCAGCCTCTTTTTTAAATAAAAAACATTTGTGTTTTTAGTTTCACATCTGAACCTTTTGGTCAGGACACCCACATGCTCCATGAACAAAGGTGCAATGGTGCCTTTGCTATGAACATTTTCATGGTGTTGCAGTTTTTGTTTACCATGCTTCCATGTTGGCATAAGAAAAATGGTTTACTGAAAGATATACATAACATTCTATACTTCTAGAATTTATTTATTGTTTAAATAAAAATCCTAAGTTCATAAAGTACTTACTGCAAGAACACTCTTGATCATTGCTGCAGTATAGAGGTCCACACCAAGTCTTATCCCTGATAAGTGTGTCATAAAGGGATAAGCAGCAATAATCGGTATAGATAGGGCCTGTAATGCTAAAGGTCAGCTGATAAAAGCGTGTAATAACCAATAATTCTTTGAATTCTTCTCTCTTAAAACTCTCAGCAGCCAATTAAAAAAATTGTACCAAAAATATAAATAGTGGAATAGCAACTCACCGATGCAATGCGGGTTGAGTTGATAGGTCCAAGAATTTTATCAACCCAACGATAGATAAAAAGCTGATATACAAGAAGGCTGGCACCTACAGTGTAACAAAGCAGATGTTTATCTTCCGAAACCAACATGTTACCGGCTTGGAACTCCATAATGGAAGAATTGTCTATGTTTAAAATTGTAGGAAAGAAATTAGCTGGATTAGACTTACCTGCCACTGCAAGAACTTGCCCAACATCTTTAGATGAAGAACTGAGTCCACCATATTTTCTATCACTTACAGTCCACAGAGAAAATATCTGATATTAAATAAAAAAATATATTGTTTAGAAAAATTACATTTCCACATAGCTTATCTGATTTTTGCATGACTACACACTTGGCATAAAATAGGTCAATTTTTTAATAGACTGGAATTGAAATAATTTGGTAATACATTGGTATGGTTAACAAAGATGTATGATAAACTGAGAGAAATATTGTCATGAACAAATATGAAAGGGTAATTAAAGCAAATCCATTCCATGTCAGATTATTTTTTGAACAAGAAACATGAACACCCGTCCATATTGAGAGAAGCATGCAACTATTTATTATAAAGAGTTTATATTGGCATGCCTTTTATTTGTGTACTAGTATTACATAGACGTTGAGCAGTCAAACATATATTGTACCTTTTCTTTTGCAATCTTTTTCTAGAGAATTTAACAATTTCATATCGCATCAGTAACTGTAACTACCTCACTATATGCAGTGTCATGGAGGGAGAAGACACAGTATGTGAGAATAGATGACATCAGTGGCCAATTTTTGAATAAGCTTTTCTTATGCGATTCTGCACTTTCTTGGGTCGTAGAAGCTTCAGCTGTCTCCAC
>CM002479.1:1353780-1396965 GCA_000325765.3 Leersia perrieri
ATGGGCTGACCGGGTGTTTTTGGTTCTCCATAAGGGTATTTTCGTCTTTCTTCTAGCCTTTCTTCTCCAACTAACTGTGGATGACGGAAATATTGACGGTAGTGTCATATTGGCAAATAAAAGTGAGTTTGTGAACATATAAACAAGTTTTGTAGTTTGGGTGTCAAATAGGCAAGCCCCATTTTTTCTAGTGTCAAATAGGCAATTTTCTCAAAATATTATGCCACATCAATTGAGATTTGGTACTTATTGATTCCATTTTTATATAAATTAAAAAAATGCTAAATCGAGACTCTAAAATAGCTATACAAACATATCACTTATTAAATTCTGAATTTTAGAATAACTGAGACTGCCAACCAGTACTGCATACGCACGAGGTATGAAACTCGAAGCAAATATTTAGCTCTATAGGTTTGTAATTCGCGTCATAGTAGTACATCGATTTTGATCAATTTAAGGGGCTGTCTGTATATAGCATATACTACACCCAACGATGAAAATGGTCAATGAATGTTGAATGATATGTAACGTTACCATATATAAGTATAACTGGGCAAATGTGGAAAACTAGTAACTGAGAGGAGAGGAATTAATCAGCTGCATGCCTGTCATGTGGTTGCAAATTAAGACGATGGATGATTCATGAGTAATGCGCGTACCCGTGCAGAGGGTGACAATCCAGACGAAGAGGAAGCTTCCGTAGGGGATTCCGGCGTTCGCCGCCTTCCGCCGGTCAACGGCGCACCCGGGACACCCCTCAATGCAATTATACCCATCGCCGGCGCCGGTGGTGCCCTTCTTCTCCAGCAACGGCGCCGCCGCCTGCCGCCGGCGTTCCTCCTCCCCATCCATTATCGATTCACCAGCCTCACCGCAAAAAATCGATTTCTCAATCGATCTTCTCGATCTTGTTTTGGACAAATATATGTGATGGATCGATCTATGTTCAGACGGACTCAATTATTCAGCGCGTCTTTGTATACTACGGAGTATACGGCTTGTATATATGGATCGATGGGTTGTTGATGATGAGATCGAACTAACTTATGTATTGCCTGTCATAATAAATAGACACGTGAGGCTCGCAGCTAGCTGGAGTTGGATTTCCTCTTCCGTGGCAATCAAGTCGCCTCTTTCTAGCTTAATTATTAGCTATGAGCAGAAAACACGCAGCAACAGAAAGCCGGGGAAGAGGACAAAGTTGAGACAGGATTTCTCCCTAGCTTAATTAGCTTGTCCAAATTGTCATAACACGTGTACGTACGTATATGTAAGTACAGTATAATGTTTTTTTAGATAATGGCATGCTGAAGTATCATGTGCAGCTAGCTGCACCGATCCAAGTCGGAACTCGGAATTGCCACCTTGTAGTTGCTGCGGATCTCGATCGAATGATATAATAATATTATTCAGTTTCGAGTTTATTAGTCCATCAACACTCCGTTGACATATATAGAAGTATCGTTTTGCGTACAAACTAAAACAAAACACCCAATCGGGACACGATTGCTGTAGCAACCGTAGTAGAAAATTAACCTGCTGCCTGAACCAGCAGCTCATTAATCTCAGCCAAAATTCAAAATTGTGTGTTGTTCCTCCCAACTAATACTCCTTCCTTTTCATAATATAAGGGTTTTGACGACTTTTTTCTTATAACATTTGATCATTTATGTTATTTAAAAATTTTCTATAAATATAAAAAATAATAAAATGTGTTTAAATTACTTTTGCAAACAAAATAAATAAAACTTTTTTTAAAATAAGATAAATGGTCAAACATTGCAAGTAAAAAACTCACTTTATATTATTAATCGGAGGTAGTACGTGTTTAGACTATATTTAGCCCAGTGTAAATGTGTAATTATAGAAATAAGTGATCAAACAGCGCGCCAGCCCATTCTCCTCTGTGCATGCATAGTACTCCCCTGTTGATTATAATTATGTTAATTATTCTCCAAGCTCGCCCGCCACCATCGTGCTGCTTCCGCTCGCTCGAGTTGACCTGGCCGCCGCTGAGTTCGCTCGCCGTCCGCACGCTGGATCTGCTCGCGCACGTCGCCCACGCCTGCCGCCCGCGCGTCGTCCGCATCAACCCCGGCTGCCGCGGAGCTCGCTCGCCGCCCGAGCACTGCCTCCGCTCGCGCGTGTCGCTCGCGGCAGCTGTTCGCTCGCCCGCGTCGACCTCGGTTCTTCGCCGAGCTCGCAAGCAACCCGCGCGCTGCGGCAGGTCGCACGCATCTACCCTGGGCAGCTGCAGCTCGCATGCATCATCCCTGGTGCTGGATTTGAGTGGATGAGGAAGAAGATAAGGGAACGGTTGACCTCACGTGGACTAATAGATGTATAACGGGCTTCAATCTATTCCTTCCTATATTCCTCCTACCAAATAAAAAATAGGTTCATTCCATTCTTCAAACCAAACGTATAATTGGAACCGCTCCATCCTTAAAAACCGAAATGGATCCAACCCATCCTACCTCGTCCCCAAACCAAACACACCCTAAACTTTTTTCTGTGCATGTGGCATCAGCTCCTTTACGTCAGTCAGGGTGGCCGGCTCCTAGGCCCAATCGGCAATGTGGTTTTGACTTTTTTTTCAAAAGTACAAGTCTAACCTAATTATATAAAAAACGTATATTTACAACACAAAGTTAGTCTTATTAAATTCAATTCATTATATTTTTATAACATAATATTTGTTTTGTGTTAAAAATGTTGCTGCCCTTTTATATAAAATAGGTCAAACTTAATGATGTTTGACTTAAAAAAGTAAAAAAAAAGAGAAATACTCAACGATGAAACAACCAATTAGGGTTTGTAGAATAACCATAAATTAATGCATGTGGAACATAGTTGAGAGGAGAAGAGGATCGGAATTATAGTCAGCTGTGTGCATGCATGCTTATGTGCGTACCTGTGCAGAGGGTGACGATCCAGACGAAGAGGAAGTTTACGTAGGGAATGCCGGAGTTCGCCGCCTTCTCCGGTCAACGGCGCACCCGGGACACCCCTCAATGCAGTACCCATCGCCGGTGGTGATGTCCTTCTTCTCCAGCAGCGGCGCCGCCGCCGCTGACTCCACCACCTCCCTCTGGCGTCCCTCCTCGCCCATCAATCAATCTATTCCCCTAGCTAGCTCTCTCGCTGCAATTGATCAGTTGATCTCTATTCATTCTCGGTCTCTCGGACTCGATCGATCTGCTTGTACTTTGCATGTATTGAGGTGGAACTAACGATCGGTGAACAAATTACAAATATAAACAGAGTGAGCACGTACGTGATCAGTCTCGCAGTCGCAGCTAGCTGGCTGAGGTGGATTCCGTTCAGTTCCGTGGCGATCAAGTAGCCTATAGCTAGCTAACTAGGAGCAGGAAATGCGGAACAGACAACCGGCCGGGGAAGAAGACAAGTTCAGACTTCAGACAGGCAGGCTTTCCCTATCTTAGCTTTATTTTCTCCCAAGTTATTATTAAAATACTGTACGTGTAGTATACTGGTATCATGTGTGGCTGCACCAATCCAAGTCGGAATTGTCACCTGCAGTTGCTGCGAAATGCGAATATATATCTGAGAGAATAATAATATTCAGTTGTTTATTAATCCATCAATATCCCATCGACGGCATGTACAGATACCTTCATTTGCTTACAAACTAAAACAAAACTCGATCGAGGCAGTTCCATTAAATTAACCCGAATCAGTGTGTTGTTGCTTGTTAGACTGTCAGTATATATACACTACAAACAAATGATCAAACAAAAAGCCTCAAGTACTTGACTATGTAGTACAGCTTATTATTTGATGATTAATTGACTTATTGAGGGTGTCCATTGAGTACCAACAATGTGCAAGTGCAATCAGGTAATTTCTCCGTATGGCATTAGTTCCTACGTCAGTCAGGCCGGCTGCTGGGCCCGACAGCTGGTTGTTGCATCTTTAAGTCCAACCAATTCAATTTCGAATAAAAGTCCAATCAATTCACATTTTTCCTCAACCACATGCATGTCAGACAAGATTAAATGATGGACAATGCATCTACATGTCCAAATACATTATATTATGTTAGAAGAGATCAAATCCCAAATAGTTACAGATGGTGCACATGCATGCATACAATGATCACATTTATCTGTCCACGATCGTCCATCAGTTTGTCTCTGAAAAATTATCAGATGTGATTGCATATTGATTTTGTTATCGCTAGCAAGTCCTTTTTAATTTACTAACCCCTAGATTCTGCTCAATCGGATTGACAGCCAAGTGACATAGTACAGAGTACTGCAACCATCTTGTGTAGTACATCTAGAGGTAGAACTGCGAATTATCTTACCCTAGTCAACACCCATTTCATTTGAACGTGACTATACATGAACAGCTCGATTTTTTTTCTGACTTCATGCTCCTTTCCTCGATCGACTCATCGGCTCGTCGCCCACCATTAATCCCCGCTTCGTCCTTACTGGCAGCATCATGCGCAGAAGTGCATGCTTCCTCATTCGCCACAACCTGGGCTGCCTCACACGCTTTCTCATCTCCCACTATTGATGATCCACGCTTCTTCCTCACCGGCGCCGCCATCTCTTCTACGCTCTCAACACACATGAAACCTTGTTGGGACCGACATCGACCATGCTTCTTCCTCAGTGTTCCACACAGCGTCGCTAGCACCATTGTTGATCCATTGCATGTGAAGGTACCAAGTCTTGGTACATGGTATTGACCTTGATGATTCCCTCGAGGTCTTAGACATGGAGCTCGAGGGTATCAACCCTGGTACCTCGTCGAAGTTGTCGCCTCGACCTCACCAAGCGACAAACTCGCTGACACCACCATCAGTTTGTTACGCACGAAGATAGCTACTAGCCCTAGTACCTCGCTGGGGCCAAAGTCATCATCTCACCAAAGCTGATGCCGCCCTCTATGAGCTGCAACCTCGCCGGAGATGAAGCGGCATCCATCCTCGTGTATTGTCGGTGCCGCTGTGCCTCACTGAAGCCAATGCTTCGTCATCGCCTCCGGCATCGTCACTGTCATTGCCGCTACTAGAGTGATTCTGACAGGAGGGAGAGGGCTCCATCATTATAGAGTGATTTCTGTGAGGAGGGAAGGATGGCAGAAAAAGGGAGAAGCATGGGAGAGGAGACGGCGACATAAGGAAGGAGTCCGTTCTCCCAACAGATGTTTATAGGCTAGTAATTTCTTATTTGGTTCAATTAGTTACTCATCATTATGTAACAGTTTAATTAGTAGCTAAGATGCTACCTTGTTTTCGTAAGTAGCAATAGACAATTGTATATATTATTAGTCAATTGGTAAATATCATATTATCTCATACATACTACCATACCTCTCGTTATCATTGGCATCATTACACTATTTAATTAATGTAACGCATAAAGATATCACGTTTTGTAGTGTGTTTGATGCAGAGATAGAATGCAACATGTATGTCGATTGAGATGTGTACATAGGGGCAGAACCATGCTTGGGGTAGCTAGGGGCTTGAGCCCAGGCCTGTGTCCATAATTACTTTAAAATCATGTGAAATTACCATAAAAATTTGAAATGTACCCACCCTTACTCTTTGATTATTTCTGTTTCTGCCCCTGTGTGTAGACAATATCGAAACGAGATATGACAAGTACCTACGCAACTTGCACGCTATTACAGATATCTTCTAGAGAAGCAAGCATTTTGTAAATACATTGCATATGTAAGTGGACAATTATTAATACTGAATGACTATTATTTACACAGGAGGGGTAGATATATAAGAATTCGCCACCAAATATTCACAATAACTCAATAAGATGTGAGAAAGCTTTATCTACAATTTTATTACTAGCTACCATCTTAAATATGTACCCAAACAACATGTGCTCATAAGCGTGCCATATCACACAACTTTCAATGATTCGAAGCTTAATTACTTGGAGGACAAGGTTGAAGAGAATGGCTATGGCACAACAAGAAATGGTTTGAATGTCCAAATGAGTTCCAGAAATTCGATAATAATCAGAAGGAAAATCACCATTTGGTCACCTATATACAATAAATTAGTAACGATGAAAACACATTCAAAATATGCTAGACAATTATGATACCAAGATCATAGTGATGGTTCCTACTTCTTTCACAATTAGGTAGTTTATACTATTTTGGTACATTGTTGTTGGCATTAATGCGATTATATAAGGGATATAAATTAAGTATAAAGTTAAACAAAAGTGAAACATATGAATTTTAGCTATATCTTAAAAATGTATCTTACAATTAGTTTACTCGCTGCCACGATTCAAGATACAATGAGTTTAACCAACCAACCAGTGGCATGTGTTAAAGAGATGATAAGTTTTTATACTTATGTGCATAAGTGTTGTTGCAAATTTACCTGGAAGGAATAAATCATGTTGGCGTTTTTGTGCCCACGAAAATCTGCACTAAACAATTCTCAGTAATATGCCAACAAGACACATGCCATATATCAATTCAACCATTGCATTTTTGTTGAGCATAGTCAGCTTAGTTGCCGACTACACAAGTTAAATATTTATGCTTTTCCAGTAAAAAAAATCCTCATATAAACAAGGTATCTAAGTACATTATTTGGATTATTGAAATTCCTCTTGTAAACCATCTCAAGCCAAGCATGGGCTAACTCGATCTTAGCTTTTAATTTGTAGCCCTAATTCTAATATAAATGCTGAAATAGATGGGATTGTTTGTTACTTCATAACTATAGGGTAAATTTGTAAAATTCAAAAGTAGAGATACTAATAGATAAGTTTGTACTTGCACAATGCCAGCTCCTGCCGGAGCAAATGCCTTGAAGAAGGACATTAAAGTGGTGGCTAAGCCATTTGCAGTTGCTCGTTGATGCTGAGGCTATTTATTCAATTAAAAAAACACTTAATGTGTATAAGTAGAAAATATGAATGCAAAATAAAGTGAATAAAGAGATACCTACCACAGAATTGTTCTGAAGAATGAACGAGCATGTAACAATAGTAACCTAATAAGCATGTAACAACAAATAATAATGTTAGTGACCAAGAATTATATGATACATTATGTTATTTTTGTGTTTATGATTTTTTTAAGATATGAAATATTAACTAATATAGCAAATAACTTCAATAATATTCTAAGCTCGATGGCAAATCCATTATTAAACTATTATTATTCTATAGTTCTACATTCCACATTTGTATTTCCCTATGTTTGATTGCCACTATAGAAAAACTATTGAAGATTGTCGTTATAGAATAACTATTGAAATTTATGAAAGACAAATTATCTAGTACACAATTATTAGTATTTCAGAAGTGGAAATTTACTTGAACAAAACGGTTATTGGAACTTCCTATGTATGTAATTTCTTTGATGAACCTAGAAAAATGATTAGATGGTAAGTACTAATCTTGCTCAACAAAGTAGCTACTAGCACCAAACAAAAGCGTAGTCCATAGTGAGATAACTGAATGTTTTTTTAGTCCAGGGGCAGTTGTATGATCCACAAGAAAATGATGAGAGACACCACACTTTTATTGTTAATTTATGGTAACGCATGGTACCTTAGCACTAAGGATATCTACATGATATACGATTAATTTGCATTAAAAATATGGTAATTTTTGGCAACTTCTTTAAAAACATAAAAGTTCTCTTAGAGAACAAATAGAGATAACAAAGTGGGAATACAGTAATATTAATAAGTGTTGTGAGAATGGATGCATATAGCTACATGTTTTAAGTTTGCTCACCACAAAGTTATTTTTAAGCACAGATGCAATATTTACTACTATGGATAACCAAGGTCTTGAGAGATATGTCATAGGAGGATAACTAATTAGGAGTGCCATAGAAAGAATCTGCAAAAAAAAAGCCACATAATTTTTTTAAAAAAGAGAGATAAACTTTTATCAAATAATTAAGGAAACTTGCACTTACTATTGCAACACGAGAAGTGTTAATTATTCCGAGAACTTTCACAGCTTGTGGATAGATAAATGTCTGATATAAAAGTATGCTAGCACCTATAACATAAAAAGATAGATGGCACCATTAAAGATGATTGCTAAAACTGAAAATGAAAAAGAAAAACTTTCTAATATATTTGATCCTATGGTTTCAGCAAGATATTATTTCTGTATTGTCAAGCATCTATATAAAATAAAAAGTTTTCATGTAAGAAAGTATATATAAAGCTTTGTGAATCATCTCATAGCACTAAACATCAAAGTAAGAAATATGATGAAGTAGTATGAGGTAGTGTATACTGCATTTGGATATAATTCAATAAAATAATATTGAGAAAATTAATTAGTTGACATATACCTGTAATTGCAAGTACTTGACCGACATCCTCAGATGAGAAATTTAGTCCACCAAATTTTTTGTCACTTTCAGACCACAGAGAAAATATCTAAAATATAATTTCAATTATCATCAAAGACTGACAAAAACCTTTTTATAGGAACTAAATAAACACACGGGTCTTGTGAAGAAAACTAAATCTCTCTTATATGAACATGAAATATTTATGGTGATAAGCATCTCCTTCCAAATTTTTTTTTGACCAAACTTATTCCAAATATATTTGGGTTAATCAAGCTAGCATTTGCTTTCTTTTGTACTCCTAGCTAGAAAAGGCTAAAATATTAGTCTAGGCATAGTACATACCTCAGTATAAGCCATGTCATCAAAGGAGACAATGCAAAACAGAACAATAGATGACATCAGCGGCCAATTCTTAAATAAGTTCTTATTTGTAGATGAAGTAATCCGTTGCTCATCGACCTCCTCCAAATCAACTAAACGTGTACTCAAAGATTCACTTGCACAACAACCCTTCTTTTCTATTGCATGCTTATGCAGTGTTTCCTGAAATTTGACTTAACACGTTATTTTCAACCAAGAAAATAGTTTGTAGAAACTATTAGCAAAGCATTTATCAGGTTTTGTCTAGCTTCATGGAATGAAATAGTGAAGATGCAGTTTAGCTTAAGTACGCATACAAATAATTATGTAATATTAATAAGAATATGATTGGCCAATTGCACATACCGGTAGCCATATGCAGCTTATGAGAACAAGGAAGCAGAAGACCGATATACACAAACAAGGTAAAAAATATGGGTACCTAAGGAAATTTTCAAGAATTAGTAATGTGAGGCTAATTATAGCATCTAGTACACTTACATTTTATATGAGAATGCATACCTTCCGAATAAAGAATTCACAGGAAATAGACTTGGATATTTTTCTGTTGGCTGTCAAATGAAATAAAAGCACCATATTAGTATCAATGCATAGTCTAAGAATTCACAAATCCCATGCTATTAAAATTTAGTATGATGCCTGTGCAAGATAGCCACCAATAGCTGGCCCAATAATAAGACCTATTGCCCATGAGGTGCTAACCTAATCATATACAAGAGTGTCATAATAAAAAATGCAATAACAGAAAAAATATAAAGAAAATATTCTAAAAAAGTGTAAGCTTTACCAATGACAATCCAATGGCTTGATGCTCTGGTCGACAAACTTCAATAGCATAAGCCTATAAAACTCAATTCCGAAATGATAGTCATAATATTTTAATAGTAAATAACAAACATGAATTTAGATAGTTTAATTGCCGTACTCTTCTTGGTCCAAGTAAGCCATTCAATGAACCTATAAGAAATCGTGTAGTTATCGCCATCCAATAGTGTGTACTCACTCCAAACAAAGTATTGAATACAAATCTAAGTTCACAACAAGGTTGAGAAATCAAAAGTAGATCATAAAGAAGCTGATACAAGTCATTGCTAGCTTACTCCCAACACATGGTAAAGAAATCAAAGGCAGATCATACAAGAAAAAAAAAACTTACGCAGAGAAAATTCCAAAAATGATAACAGGCTTCCTCCCAAAACGATCTGCTACCATCCCCCAAGCAGTGGAAGTTAAAGCTCTACCGAGCATATATGATGCACCTGAAAGGTTAAGAAATATAATTGATCAGATTTGCTAGATCAATGAGTGCAAAAATGATCATTACTAATAAAAGCAGGACTTTTAGAACAAATAAACATGATCATCTCTTACCTACAAAACCTGCATAGAATCCAATGTCTTCTACTCTTTTTGCAATATGCAAGTCTCTTATCTGTTGTGGGAAATAGAGTTGGATGATTAACCAAAATATATGAATATGCAACAACTATCCATTATCTAAAAAAATATATGCAACAATTGTATGCATAGCTTGAAGAATTAGGTGGTGATTTACTGTTGCTTCCGTTTCCAAGACTTCAATAACTACTTAGTGTAAATAGAAATTAGAGAAATTTGCAGTGTCTGTATGGTAATCATCATTTAGTGAAATAAACAAAAAAATAGGAAAGGTATTGATTACACTGTGAGAAAACAAAAGCATCTAAGGTACACTATAACTTCTGCTGCGCTGCGCCAAGGATATTGCTGATGCTAATATAGATTTTACAATTAGAAAAACATACCATGAAGTACAAGAAGGGAAATAACGACGATATCGGCAAACCTGCAATTTGATAAGAATGATGAAAGTTAGAAATCCACCATGAACAGCTCTAGGCAAATCCTCACATGCATGGAACAAGCTCTGAATTTTGCTTCAGTAGTTCAATCGACAGTGGATGTTTTTGTAGGGATTCACTTCCTTTTTACCCTAATGTAAGAGCACACTACATAATACTCCTCTACTAGAATAAATTCATAATGTTGGAGGAAATGAAAGAAGAAATGGACATGCAATCCAGAGAACGTAGATCGGAAGCAGATAAGAGTAGCGTACATGAGACGAGGATGATGATCCAGATGTGGAAGAAGCGCAGGTAGGGGACGCCGGGGTTGAGCGCCTTGGCGCGGTCGACGGCGCAGCCGGGACAGCTCTCGTGGTACGCCATATCCAGCGACGGCGAAGCAGCAGCTGCTACCTCGTCGCCTGCAGCCATCTCAATTTCTTGGCTCTTGCTGTCTTGAGTTCCAGAGTGAGAAATCTGAACTTCCTCTGTACCTACCAACTGACATGTACTGCTCAGCTCAATCCCCCTGAATTATTGATCTCAGATCATTGAATTATTGTGATCTCGGAGCCTGCGTGGCATGCTGTTAATCGCACATTCCGGAGCTGTTACAATCTCCATAATCAATTGACGGCAGAGCAGAGCATATCATGGAACTGTTGCTGAAAGTGAGAGACTGAAACCTCCCAAACTCAAAAAACGAGAGAATAGAATATGGTTTTGTTGTTTTCTGATGTCAACGCATTTGCCATTTGGGCTTTTAGGCCTTGTGAGCAAAGGCCCATCTTGTCGCCGTCGCCGTCGTCTTCTTCTTGGCGGCCGGCGCACTCTGCAAATCGAAGGAGAAGATGATGGTGGAGGAAGAAGAAGAGAAGCAGAGGAGCAGCGTGGGGCGGTGGAGGTGGCTCGTCGACGTCGCCCGCTGGCGCCCCTCACCCGCCGAGTTCCGAGCCGCCGCCGCCCTCCTCCCGCCGCACGACCGCCCCGCCATCGACAGGTCAAGCCTTCAACTTTGCCCCCGTCACTCGTAGCTAACTGCTCCTTCCTGAATTAATTCCCCCTTTGCCTCATTGATTCCACCCATTCACGACCTCGCCGATGCAGATTTGTCAAGGAAGACGACAGGAAGCGGGCGCTCGTCAGTCGCCTGCTCCAATACTCGCTCGTGCATCATGCTCTCGGAATTCCGCCTCACCGAATTCGCATAAATCGCACGCTTGAAGGGAAGCCCTACCTGGTACTCTCTTCAGTTTCAGCCTTTCACATTCAGTTTTTTAAAAGGAATTCACATTCAGTTTAGTTTCTACTGCAGAACAAAACGGGGAACAGTTTGTTTATGTTTTTTATTTGGTGGTCAGACTCTGCAACTGATCACATTCTGATTCAGTTTAAAAACATGATATTGCAGGAGAACAAAATCGTGGCCTTTCCAAGCTTCAACTTCAACACTTCCCATCAGGGAGAGTACGTTGGCATTGCATCTGAGCCTCTCTGCCTCGTTGGCCTGGACATTGTCAGCGTCTCCAAGCCTCCGGGAGAAACTGTCTTGGAGTTTATCAAGAACTTCACTTCCTATCTCACTGATCATGAGTGGAACTGCATTGTTTCTTCTGGAAGTCATGATGAGATGTTAACTGAGTTCTACAGGTACAATTTTGTTATCATTCAGAGTTTATGTTTTCAGAACAAGTGCAGAGTAAGGTTACTACAGACAATGTTTTTTAAAACAAATACTCCCCCGTCCCTGAATACAAGGGACTTTCTCTATGCAAATGCACAGGGAAAATCCTCTACATTTGAGAACGGAGGGAGTACTACAGATCATGTTTAAAAGCAGAAATCTGCAGAGTTATTTAAAATTTAACAACTGCCTGTTCTGTAGGTATTGGTGTCTTAAAGAAGCATTTGTCAAAGCTATAGGTGCTGGTGTTGGATTTGGGTTACAGCGTTTGGAATTTCACCATAAAAACTGGACTAATATATCTCTCTGTATTGATGGAGAAGAGGCTAAAAAATGGAGGTTCTGGCTATGCAAGATTGACGAAATGCATTTGGTACGTATGAATTGTTCATATCATTTACAGAACCTCACGTGTGGCACTTGTCCTTCCAGTTTTGGTCATGTGACAGGTTATTTGCTTACCATTATGAATGCCATTACAGGCATCTATTGCGAAAGGGCATCCTGATGATGCCATAGAAAGCTTGAAGAGAACATTTTCTGATGTGGTTATTCAAGAGGAAGAATTACATACTTCATTAGAGATTCCTGAAGAAGCTTTCACTCTATGGACAGTAGAGCAACTTATACAAATAGTACAAGATTAGCTGGCTCTCTTAAATTGAGTAGGGGCATACTAATGCAGTACTAAATCAAGAGATTGTGAAGGTGCCCTGAAAGTTTTCAGTAGATAATACCTAGCCACACCAGAATTAGGAAGTGTCTGATTTTAACATTTTGTTTGCTCATGATCCTATTGCAGAAATGTGAGCTTAGGGGGCCTTTTTTTTTATAGCAGACGAAACACTTGATGTTGTAAGACAATCAAATGTTAACTGTAGAGCCAAAGATAAGCATGACTCACCAATTTAATCACCTCAAGAACTAAGGAATGTCCACTGTACGCTTTCCTAGTAATGTTTGTAAAGGCACATTGATGATTGGTGACACAGAAATCTAATCAAGAAAAAAATATTAGCATCCATTTGACGATTGACCACACAGGAAAATCTATCGGAGACCAGTAAGGGTGGCAGATTGGGAGAGCATTGGGCGTGTCCACGTCAGCTTAGAAATAGGCCGACGGTACTGTTCACTTTGCAAAAAACCCTTCAATTTCGCGTAATTCTGTTTCGGCCTTATGAACAGTAAAAACGAGTCTTGGTCGTTTACAAATAGTTCCTCTGAAAAACCGGATATCCTATACGAAGGAGAGAAAAATCACGAATCTAGGCCGATCTGTAAATATTATAAATCAAGGGGCTTTTTCGCAAAATATACAGCTCCAACAAAATTCCTCCCCCAGCCCTAGCCGCCGCTCCCCTCGACTCCTCCTCCGCCGCCTGCGACCGCTGCCGCCTCCTCCTCACCTCTTCCTCTCCCCTCGAGCACCGCCGCTACGTCCTCCGCCGTTGGCTGACGCCGAGGCGGCTGCGGCGATGACACGCGGGGCGGGCGGATCCGTGGCTCGCCGGCCCGTGACGTTGGCGGCGATGACGGCTTGCGGCGGGCAACTCGGGGCGGCCAGATCCGGCGGCGCCGGCCCCGGTTGGCACAGATCCGCCCCCAACCCTTGCCGCCGCCACTCTCCTCTCGCTCGCTCCCTCGCGCGCCGCCGCTGTTCTGTCCTCCGTCGCCGTCGCCGTCGCCGTCGCCTCCTTTCCAAATCCTCTCCCTCTCCCTTTCCCTCTCACAGCGAGCGCCGCGGTGTGTGGGATCCGCAGCCGGCCGGCGTCCTCAACGCGGATTCGACGGCGACGCCTTGGTGCAACGACAACACCGCGGCGGACGCAGCGGCGGGTCGCTGGGGTGGGCGGAGGAGGAGGCGGCCAGCGACTGCCACTGCCACCTCCACCACCAGCAGCGCTGGCAGCCCCACTCGGCCAGCGGCGGGCCCGCTGCACTCGCCTCTTCCTCCCCTCCCTCTCCCTCCGTCCTCCAGTGCCGACAGCCCCCGAGGCAACGACGTCGACGGCTGGAAGCGGTTGCAGCGACGACGAGCGGGATCCGCGGCCGGCAGGCAACAGGGACGCGCGGGACGCTCACTTCGTGAGGGTAAATCAGGCCACCCTCTTAGAACTCATCGTGGTAATGCCTCACCCTTTTCCCCTCTCCATTCATGCCACCTTCTCAAAGCAATTCAGATCTGCGGGGAGCTCTGCCATAATGGAGGGGATGGAAGTAGAGAACTAATCTAATATATGGTCAAACTTGTGTTAATGCATGATACATGGAGACTAACTCTGTAAGGCTGAAGAGAATGGTGATGAGCGTGCTGCAGCTGGTAAGGTTTGTTGATGACTGCCAAGGGAAAGATTTGAGATAGTATGCACGGTAGCTGAAATAGATGCTCTTGAGATGTGGAGGCTTCTTGATCCAGAAGCCAACTTGATTGGCTCAGATATCCTTGCAAGTAACCTTTGCAGAACTTACATGTTATTTTTTCTGCTATTGTCCATTATTTTCTTGTCTTAACATGTTCTATCATATTGACCTCAATACTAAACACCAAAATAGCTGCTTTAAGATTATAAATACGAATATTCTTTGTTATCTATTTTTTCATGTAGAATTAAATTTTGGTTTGTGGTTTCTAAATTATTGAAAAGGAATGGGACCAGTATTGCAGATTAGTGCTCCAGAAAAAAAAAACCCAAGTTTTAGATCATGTTTTGCTTCATTCCATTAATGTCTATGTTCCTGCCGTAATTTGATGGGCATATCCACATATGTTATTCATCTGAGAGAAGGCCTGTAAAGGGGTAGGAAGTGATGATTTAGAAGCTGTAAGAGTTTATAAAAATTTTACATGGCCATGGGGGACAATTATAAGCATAGTGTTATAAGGTGCAAATTTGGGAAGAATGATAGACCCTGTTTTAAGTGAGCCAGATATTACCTTGTTTCTCTAAAATAATATTTTGTTTCAAATCGACAACTGTGGCTGGCCAAATACTGTATTCATCTTCTATTGCTTATAATAGTTGATTTTCTATAAGATATACTTATTGATTCCCAATAACTGAAAGATTTTCATTGTTGGCGGGGTCAATAGAAGGCCTGGTGACAAAAATAGGACTGACTTTAACTGAATTGATCAATGTAGAACAACTTCCTATCATAGTACCCAACTCTTTGTTCTCCAGTCAGGTGTCCTATGGCTTTTCTATTGTTAATCTCTCGAAAAAAACAGTGAAATTGGACATCGTGAGAAGGATACTGCTGCTATGGAGCACGTTTATGTTCTTTGGTGGGTTCAACGTTGATCCTTGCAACAGAGTTAAAAGCAGGCATCATCAGAAGGACATATAGCAGTTAGTTGTGTAATTTTCTTATTTTCTTTGCTGTTGTTTCATGCTAGATACAACACGTGTTCCTCCTGGTCTTTCGTTCACTTCCCTTTGTCAGATTTCACACGAGGCAGATGTGTTATAAGCTCAAAATCAGACATTTCTGTATCCCTAATAGATGATGCTGCCTCATCACATATTTTTAGTATTGATGTCCACTATATTTTTAGTACTGAAACTTGGGCCACTAAATGAAAGAACTTGGTTTCATTGTATTATAGTAACATATAGCATGGTTTTAAAAGTAGTTTGAACAAAATCTACCAGAAAACAATCCATGTTTTTTTTCGAAAATATCTAGGTTGTATGGTTTGTTTACCTATTGTATGTAGTACAGAAAAAAAACCTTTGTACATGCCACGTTTCGGAAGGAAAATATCAACATTTCACGTACTTGCATATCTGTGATTATTTTGGATTTGCCCATGTCATCCTCAGGGGAAGGCTCTGAGCTTACTGAAGAATTTAGAGGCCTTTCACTTCAAATGCAGAAATTATATATCTGAGGTAAATTATACATGAAATTTGGTTTTGCATATACCATGAACAAGATAAAGATTTCAAGATGTTTCAGAGTTCTTTAATTGCATTCTGTGATACCTTTAGGTCAGTGTTTTATTCCTATGAAGTACGCTTTTCAAATATGATGTCACAGGCTCCGCAAAATATTCTAAATAATGTACAGCGAAGCTAAACATGTTGCTCCAAAAATGCAAACTGCAGACTACCCACATATTCACTGGTTGTCGTTTGGCAATTGTGTATATGTCATCCACTATTCGATTACTCTATTCCCAATGCTTGTAGTAAACTTTTATGTCATTTTTATTTGTTTGGCTATCTTACGCATTACTGTGAACATAGTAGTATGTTATATTATATGGTGCATGGATTGCACAGGTAATTGTGCCTCTTCCATTTGAGCTCACGTTGATGCTTGAGTATTCAGTATTGCATCTGAATTCCGTTTTTCCCTCTCTTTTTTTCATCTTAATTTCAGGAATTTTAATTCTTTTTCCCTGTACAACAGTTTAATTTTATGAGTATGAAACCACTAGGAGCTGTATTTTGTTGTGTTTTTTATGTTATTGAGTGCTGTCATAATAAGGGCTTAGAAGTAGTTGTCATGAATTTGGCATGTTGGGAATTCAGAGTATGTACGACAAGGTTGTCATAAAAATTTTAGAATACTCACTGTGATAGTACATCGTGTATTGTGATGTGATTCTCAAATGCCATTGTAGAATCTTTACAGTAGAGTACACGTTGATGCTTGAGTATTCAGTATTGCATCTGAATTCCGTTTTACTCCCAATCAATTGGCTGCAAATTTAGTATATACCATACAATTACTAACTGATCTTTTTTAGACATCCAACCACATCTTGTTATTTAATGTTTTATTCACAAAGTAGTTGCTTCCTTCAATCATAAATATTTGATGTTTAGGACATTTGAAACTTTATCCACCAGGTAAAGTTGAAATGACTGCATTATCAGTATTTGATCAAAGCTACCAATATCACCAAAATGGAGCAAGCGCCAAAGGTGTTGTTCGTTGTTGTCGTATTTCACTGAAAGGAGCGCCAGGTGTGTATATATCAAGATGACTACTATTGAGGTTTTACCTCTGAAATTATATTGTAGTTGGAGTAATTATGTTGCTTCTCTAATTTCAATTACCATCGAGATGTTCACTTAGGTTTTCAGTCATGAAACTACAGTGTCATGCACATATAGGACAGTTCAAGGCCTTCAATTATTTTGTTTGCACATTGTTGATAGTCTTATTAAGCAAATGCTGGTCATGATTGTGCATATATCTTTTCACTGATGGCGCATTGGTGCTAAATCTGTAGTAAGTATCATGCTGCCCAATTTTATTTGACCAATTCTATCTTGCTTTACCAATGTTTTCCGTTATGATAGTGGTTTTAACTTTTAAGAAGCTAATTGTATTATCTGTTTTGACCAGTCATTCAAAGAACTCTCACAAGCCCCATTCTTGCTCTAGGATGGAAGAGCTTTTACTGAAGAAAAATCATCTACTGCTGGAGACTCCCTTGAGATTCGTTCCCAGAAATCATGTTTTCATGTGAATTTATGTATCTAAAATTGTAGCTAGACAACTTTTTATACTAACTAATATCCAGCATCATAAATGAACAAATATCTTAGTTCATGGAATGACCTCACAATTTACGCAAGTGATTTGTATGCCTGCAGTCATTGATACTTAACGGGAAAACATTCAATCTTCAACTAAGCAAATTTGCATGCATGCTTCAATGCCCTTTTATATTTTGTTCGTGGGATCCTCATTTGGGGACTTCATGCATTGAGGAAATGACCTGATGGGCTAAGATGCTCTATTTTTTGTTAGATTTACTTTCTACTGAAGTCACCTTGTCGTATTTATATTATGTTGGACGTGAGGACTATAAAAACTATTCTATCAATTATTTGCATTAGCGTATGTTTTGTGGACTTGTGGCTCCTGGTGTCCAATCTCCTATGCAACTCTTGTTATTGCAGCAGCCTTGTGGATACATCGTGATACAAATAAAAAAAAAACTATATACAGGTGGCGCGCCCCATCATCTAGTCTATCTAAACAGAAGCAATTATTAGCAGCCAAGAATTGCCGGACAGAATAGGCAGCAACTCCTGGAGCAAATCTAGGACATCCTGGAGACGTTGAAAATCCCAACCGAAAAAACTACCGTTCACTCCTTCCCGCCGTTCCCTCCCAGCCCATCAAACTCCATTCCCATTTCTCCAACCAAAAAAAATTCTCCCCCTGGTCCGTGCCTCTCCGTCGCCGGAGCAGGCACCCATCCCCCAACACCATGGGCCATTGCTGCTCCAAGGGCGCCGGCAAGACCGTCGCCGGCGACGACACCGACCCATCACCCTCCAAATCAAAGCCACCAAGCCGCGGCGCCTCATCAAACAACGCCACATCATCCGCCGCCGCCAAGCAGCCGCGGTCACCGGCGTCCAAGAAGCCATCAACGGGCCCAATCGGCGACGTGCTGGGCCGGCCCATGGAGGAAGTCCGGACCACATACTCGATCGGCAAGGAGCTGGGCCGCGGCCAATTCGGGATAACCCACCTCTGCACCCACAAATCCACCGGCGAGAAGCTCGCCTGCAAGACGATCGCGAAGCGGAAGCTGACGACCAAGGAGGACGTGGATGACATCAGGCGGGAGGTGGAGATAATGCACCACCTCACCGGCCACGCCAACATCGTGGCGCTCCACGGCGCCTACGAGGACAAGCACAACGTCCACCTCGTCATGGAGCTCTGCGCCGGTGGCGAGCTCTTCGACCGCATCATCGCCCGCGGCCACTACACGGAGCGCGCCGCGGCATCGCTGCTCCGCGCCATCGTCGGAATCGTCCACACCTGCCACTCCATGGGCGTGATGCACCGCGACCTCAAGCCGGAGAATTTCCTGCTGCTGAGCAAAGGCGACGACGCGCCGCTCAAGGCCACCGATTTTGGGCTCTCCGTTTTCTTCAAGGAAGGGGAGGTTTTCCGTGACATTGTTGGGAGCGCGTATTACATTGCGCCGGAGGTGCTCAAGAGGAAGTATGGGCCTGAGGCTGATATTTGGAGCATTGGTGTCATGCTCTATATCTTCCTCGCCGGCGTGCCGCCGTTCTGGGCTGAGTCGGAGAACGCCATTTTTACTGCTATTCTTCGTGGGCAGATTGATCTTGCTAGTGATCCATGGCCGAATATTTCCTCTGGGGCTAAGGATCTTGTCAGGAAGATGCTCAATATCAACCCCAAGGAGAGGCTCACAGCGTTCCAAGTGCTCAGTAAGTTTGTATTTAGGGATAGATTTCTCGAATCAAATATTTTCCCTTTGCAGATATCTGTAATTTGGATTGATTTCGCATGATTGGTGTAGGAATTAAAATTGGATTGATTTTGATGTGTAGATCACCCGTGGATCAAAGAAGATGGTGATGCTCCTGATGTACCGCTAGACAATGTTGTTCTCAACAGGCTCAAGCAATTCAGGGCCATGAACCAGTTCAAGAAAGCTGCATTGAGGGTAAAACATTACATTTCCTGGCATATCTTGTTCGAATTGGATTGAGCAATAGTTTCATCACGATTCATATCTACTGTATTGGATATGATGTAGATTATAGCTGGATGCCTGTCAGAGGAGGAGATCAAGGGGCTCAAGGAGATGTTCAAGAACATCGACAAGGATAACAGCGGGACCATTACGCTTGAAGAGCTCAAGAACGGCCTAGCAAAGCAGGGCCCCAAGTTATCAGACAGCGAAATCGAGCAACTAATGGAAGCAGTGAGTACTCATGCCGAAGCTACAAACTTTAGTTCACTTCAAAACGAAATGTTAAAACTGATCACAGGGCTCCTTGAATTATTTTTTACGACTCAGGCCGATGCTGATGGCAATGGAATGATCGACTATGAGGAGTTCGTCACCGCGACAGTGCACATGAACAAAATGGATCGAGAAGAGCACCTTTACACAGCATTCCAGTACTTTGACAAGGATAATAGTGGGTATGTTTAATATGAAAGCCAGCAAATACTGATATAGCTGAATTCTGAACTTCAGAGGACACACATTTATTCCATCCTTCTTGCAGGTACATCACAAAGGAGGAGCTCGAGCAAGCCTTGAAGGAACAAGGGTTGTACGACGCCAAGGAGATCAAGGATGTCATCACAGAGGCTGACTCTAATAATGTAAGGAAGAAATGCTCTATAAATTTTGTTCATGTAAAACATTAAAAAATCGATTAAGCTGTAAGTGTTTGCTGACCAAGAGACACTGAATGCATTTTGCACATGTAGGATGGGCGGATAGATTATTCAGAGTTTGTGGCTATGATGAGGAAAGGGTCAGGCTGTGCAGAAGCATCAAACCAGAAGAAGAGGCGAGATCTAGTTCTATAGCGACACAGATAGTCTGTATAGGCCGGTGTGTGCAAAGTATCAAACATACAACTAAATGTGCACTTACCACGAGTGTAATGTATCCAATGGAATCTCCTTTCCAAGTGCATCTCAGGTTGGGTTCTGGTTCGTGGATGGTCTTGTACAATGTACTGGCTAAGCTTGGGAAGATTGATTCGTCCCTTCTCCCATCTTTGAGTCTGCATGCTTTATGGTTTGCATTTTACCTAATAAGCAAGTCCCAGAGAATACTGGTGCATGCATGAATGCATGAGGAAGCATGCCTCTGCTGCTTGTTGAGAGAGGAGTAACATTTAGGGAAGAAGAGTGAGGACTCTGCAGGATCCATTGTGAAACAGAGATTCCTCCCATCCACCTCCAAGCAATAACTAAGTTCATAGAAGCCTGATTAGTATAAAAGGCTTAAGCCAAATAGCTGCTTTCATTTACTTGTACAACCATATGAGTATGAAATGATTAGAGGATGATATTGAATCCGTAAAAGTAGTTTCAAAAGAACAATTATTTCACATCATTACAAGGGATGGATGACACATTTGACTGAGCATCATGAAACATGACCTGGAGTCTAGAGATATATCGATAACTGCATAGCATCACCATATATGACTTACCCATAGAATTCTCCTATTCCAATGCAGTGAAGAATTCAGGGTTTGATAGAACTAATTATGCAAGACATCATCTGCATAAATTGAAAGAACATAATAGTGTCAACACAAAGCAAGGTCGCAGCACACTAGCCTGGAGTATATATATCAAGTTTGTTACAACATACACTGATTGATTCTCCTACCAAAAATACAGTACTACCAAATTATGAAGTCACTAAGGTGGTACAAAAATGAGGCAAGTAGGCAAATAGAGTATGGTACATACCTAAAGAAGTTTATTTTGCAGCTTGTAGAGAATTCTTGGCTTCAAGAGCTTCACGTGCATTTTGACAACGTTCTCTCTAATTTGGATGCAGAATTAAACACAGTTTATGAGAGCCTCAAACTCTTGTAAATATATATATAAAGCCTCTAACTGTATGCAATATATCAAGACCATACTATATTCTTATGAAGGAAGAAAATTGTAAGGGCACAAAGCTGCTCTTTGGAATACATTCCTTAAAAGGAAATTTCTTAGATTGGACAAAGCAGAGGATTTATTCACCAAATTGCAGACTAAAGAAGACATGGCATGTTGTATCATTGTATACATGCAGATATAATTTTTTAACTATTCAAAATTGAAAGTGTGCACGAAGTACAGAAATTGATCCCTATGATCGACCAGGAATTTACGTAGGCGCAAAACGAAAAAAAAAAGTCAAAGCTAATAGCTGAGTCATTTCCACAAACAGTTGGTGTGCATACTCTCGAGACAAGGGCAATCAAATGAACAGACAAAGATAAGCCTAGCGGTGTGGGCACAAGCAATGCTCAGAGAATGGTGGCAGTAGAAGATTAGTGCATTTCCATTGCGATGGGGATGAAGCTGAATTGAGAAGAAAGAGGAAAAGCGGCAGGACAAGACAGGTGCGTACCCTGCGTTCCCAATAGGGGTGGAAGCAGACGAAGTCGTAGACGGGGGAGATGGTGTTGATGAGCACCAAGTTGACGCCCATGAACACCATCAGACCCGTCATCGGCCGCGCGCGGTGCGGCATCCTCCCTCCCTCCTCGCGCTTCTTCCCGACTGGTCGACTACTCGATGCAGAGGTAGGCTGGGCGACCTTGCCTCGCTGGCGCGCCGTACCACGCTGATCCTCCGTCTACCTCCTGTGCTTCTCCTTCGCCGGCGGGAGTCGCGAGCTCCGCCGCTGGCCGCCGCCCTCCGGCGCAGCTCCGATTCGTCGCTCGAGGAGGAGCGTGCGGGCGAAGTGGATTGGGGAATTCCCCCTGATGCGCGTGTGTACATGGGCCTAAAGGAACGGGATTTCTGATGATTTTCGGCCTAATAAAGGCCCAGTACGTGGCTGAGTCCGAATACAAGGCCCACAACCAGGCGCCCCGTTTGGGTTCAGCCCATCTTATAGCAGATATGGCTGGGTCGCGGCCTCGCGGGAGCTTGGTAGCTTGTTGATTTTTTTGTTCCCGGGAGAAAACATGGTATGTTGTCAATGGATGTACTCATATATGAGCAGTACAAAACCGCATTACAGATTTACAGACCGACTGCGATACATTTGGTACAATATAAAATTCGTGCTGATAGATAGCTTTTCAGATCACCAGACTGTACCAACAATTGCAACTGATGGTACTATAGTCTAACAGCAAGTAGTACAATAAAGTGATGTTTTCTGTTACTATTGCTTCATGATATCTATCTAATAGTGCAGTTGGTATGGAAAACTTCAGTGAAGATCCTTCAATTTCCTAGATCTTTCTGATACAAAAATGTTATGTTACTTACACAAAGCTCATGCTGGTCTGAAAATATGTAGACGCTGACAACTATCTACGTTGTACTAATATCAACCTTGCTCTTGGAGATTTGGAAGGCAGGGGTGATCCAACTGCCGCAGTTGCACTGGATTCCTGACCAGTTGAAATATCCTAGCCGTGCTCCACAGTGGATGCAAGATAGCTTCCCCTCCAAAGCACCATCCTCCACTGTTTCATCACGAACAAAAACACCAATTAGAAATGATAAAACAAAATACAGAAGCAGGTATATAGCTCACAACAAGCGTCAGCAATAAATCTAGGTTTCCTATGAATCACATAAATATGAGGCATGTCAGCTGTCAGGGTTAATTACCTGGAGTCATCCACTTCAGAGGCTCAATAAACAATGATGAGCAACCCTGTTCTTTGTTATACGAATGGCCACCTTTCCGTTTGTTGTGCCACTGAAAGCGAGATTCACCCTCACCAGGAGTATGGCTCACAACATTGTCCTGCACAGCAACAACCCTTCTGCATTTTTTACAGCGGTATGCTGTTTGTTGGGTCTCCTTGCTTGGTAAATTCTGAGTTGAAGAATTAGGTTGTCCAGGAAGACCAGGATCATCTTCAAACACATAACTTTCTATTTTCTCTCCAATTTTATAGGATTGGCCTGTGAAAAGTCAAAAATCGACTATTTTAGTGGAAAGTTGGCAAAGTAAGAGAACATGCATAAGAGAAAGGTGAAACATGAGAGAAATCAAATTTGTCAGTTTTCTGTCCATTTGAGTTTTTTCATGAGGAAGAAAGTAGTATATGACTATAGAACTGATTTATTTTCAACAGGACTGCATGAATACCATTCTTAATCATGGAGAATTTGGGATGCACAAAAGCAGCAAAACATCAAATATTACGATTTAACAAAATGTAATGTTACTTTAATAAACAAAGAATTTTTATTCCCGTTTATTAAATCAATGCTGACAAGAATCTTAACGGTTTACTACCTCCGTCCCAAAATATAAGCAGTTTTTGACTCGTCACGGTCTTCGAGATGCTACTTTGACCAATAATATTTATAAAAATATGCTATTTCAAATTAAAAGAGTTGCATATTATAATAGTTTTTTAATGATGAATCTAATAGCATTGATTTTGCGTAATAGTTCATTTTGAGTTTTTCACTATTAATAGTCAAAATTTAGAATATTTGACTCTGACTTTTCTAAAACTTGTTATATTTTAGGATGGAGGGAGTAACATATTAACCGCACAACCTGCCTACAGAACCAAAGAATTCAAGATGGTTAATGACTAACCTAGCAATTTTAAGCGGAAGCGCTTGTACAAAGGACTTGAAGTATCAACTTTGAAGCCCATTTCTTCAAACAGCTTCAACTGCAAAATTACACCACATTCAATTAAATAACACAAAGTTATGAGCAAGTAGGGTGCAAATAGATCACAAACGATTACCTGCTCAAGAAAACCATCATTTGGGCAAACAGACTCGTTAACTTCCTTTAGAGACTCTAGTGCTTCTGAAAACAGGAAATAAATAGAGCACATCATGGGAGTGCATCAAAAAGAAGACTCAGGTCTTCGCATGGAGTAATAGTTAAAGTATGATTTGAAAAATCACCCATCTTGTTAACATAAGAATATTCTAACCTTCTAGAGATTTTTGTTCGGTTCTCATAAGATAAGCAGTGATGACAGTAGCACTGCAAGCAACAAGAAACAAAGAAATTCAGGAGGAGGGCATCAAAATAGAACATGATACAGGGAAATTCATATTACATCCTATACTTGTAGCTGTTTGGGGCCACAAGCATTCAGGTTTCGCACCGGCCAAACTATTGGATTAAAAATTACAATGTCCATTCGGCTCAAACAAAGTATGAATTCATTCAATGGCCATAGCAAATAAATGTGACATGCCAGAGCTCAAAATATCCAATGAAGCTATTAGCTAGGTCATCTTGATTAGTCCATGAAACATAGTTCTTAAACCTTAAAGAAAAACATAAATTTCTCAGAATTTAATGTCTGTAACTACCTCCTGGAGACCCCAGCAAAGCAATGAACAAGTACATTCCCCACCTTCCTGCCCTCATCGATGAAATCAAGACACGGCTCGAGGTGATCGAGCAGATTCTCCTCCTCGGTATCCCGCAGCGGCAGGGCCATCCGCGTGACACGCAGCCCGACCCCGGCGCGCTCCACCACCCGCATCAGCCGCCCGGGGGGCACGGCGGAGACCGGCGGCGCGCCATCCTCCCCGGCGACCACGCGGCTGACATCCTCGGTGGGGATGGAGATGCCTCCCGGGCGAGAGTCGGTGATGAAGGAGATGGAGGCGGAGCTGACGACGGAGAGGAGGTGGGTGAAACCGTCGGTGGAGGCGGTGGAGGTGAGTGCGGCGATGGCGTCGTTGATGTCGCCGAAGAAGAGGCGCTCGCGGACGAGGTGCGGCATGGCGACGGGACGGGAGGTCAAATGGAATCCGACGGTAAGAGGTGAGAGATTGGTGGAGCAAAACCCTAGCTGAGAGAAACGCCTTGGTAGGGTAAGCTTCACTGGAGGTTCTTTCAGTGTCGCCGCGGAGAAGAAAGGGGAAAGAACAGAAGAAGACACTTAGATTTCAGTGGGAGATTCCGAAAAGAAATGCAATATGAAATTTCTTCCGTCGAAATATACTTTGAATTTCTTTTTTTTTCTTTTCTCGTAGAGTACGTTTTCCGTTGAAAACACGCGAAATAAAACAAATGTAGTCAAACTAACCAAAAAAAAAAATTCAGAAACCGGCCATGACTGGCTACATTTCCTGGCGTTCGGGGAATAGGAGCAAAAAGAACAACATATATTTTCCTCTCTGAATTTTTATAGAAATAACTAATTTTCCCTTAAGAATTTATATAGATGTTTAAAACATCTATAAAAATGTATTACCTCCATCTTAAAATATAACTATCTGCATGTTCAAACTCAGGTCTAGCCGGTCTTCGGCCTAAAAACCCAAGGCCCGAGCCCGCCCTGGCCCGGCGAATTTGCAAAAAATCAAAGCTCGAGCCGAGCTAGGTTTTCTCAGGCTTTTTTAATTTTTGAGCTTTCGGGTTGCACTTCTCAAGCCCAAGCTTGACCCGACGCATGACCGGGTCGGGCCAGGCTCGGGCTTTTTTGGGTCGGGTCGGACCAGACTTGAACATGTCTACCTGGAGTTATGAATTTAGATAAAAAAAATATGTCTATATACATACTTTCAGATAGATGTAGGCCGCGTTAATCCCAATTTTTGGGTTCAAAAACATCACATCAATGTCATATCAGTCTTTAAACACATAATTAAAATATTAAACATAAACTAATAACAAAATAAATTACATATTCGAATTACACACCACGAGACGAATCTTTTAAGCCTAATTAATCCGTCATTAGCACACCTGATTATTGTAGCACTTATAGCTAATCATGATATAATTAGGCTTAAAAGATTCGTCTCGTAGTGTACAGTTCAGATATTAATTTGTTTTGTTATTAGTTTACGTTTAATACTTCAAATATAGATGCAAACATTAATGTGATATTTTAGGATAAAAAAAATTGGGCAACTAAATCCAGCCGTAGTACTACTCCACGAGGAAGTCGCTGTCGGCCGATCAGGATTCAGGGGTGCTACGAAGAGCAGAACGTCTTTTGTCACGACTCACGACATCCATCACAGACGAACGAGAAAGGGTATCATTGCTGATTTGCTGCTTCAAGTGCGCATGCCAAAAGCCAACACTTTAGTCTGACACCCAGCACAATCATTTTTTGTCCTATTGTTTCCAGCAAAACTGGTCATTAGCCTTTTGATTTTGGGACAAACTTTTGGGGGCTCAAAATGCTACGCATGTTTTTCTTTCTTTGAACTTGAAAGTGGCAAAAGATTCTACCTTTCCTCAGGAAATGGGGTGGTGGAGTAGTTCTGGTTACATTTCCAAATCATTCCAAAAAAGAAAATCTATATTTTCACCATTGAAGAATACTTGCCGTTTTAAGTTTTTTTAACATTTGACCATTCATCTCGTTCAAAAAATTGTTGTAAATATAAAAAGGTATTTTTTATAATAAAGCAAATGACAAAATAATAATAATATTCCATAACCTTTTGAACGAGACGAATAGTCAAACGTTAAAAAAAATTTTTGGAACAGAGATAGTCCTGTCTACTCTCTGAACCAATAAAAAAAACATTTGAAGAAGCGCTTTACCATCAGTTGTTGGAATGCTAAATAAGCAATGTTCAATGTCTTGCATTGTCAATAATTTCAAATAGACCTTATCAGTGTCTAACAAATTAGATGCATGTTATCACCAATTTGCTGTTCTGTTCCTAACCTCCAATCTAAAAAACTTGGCCATCACTTGAACCCAAAAGTCCTCCCTCTCCTACATTACTTAGCTAGCACCACTAAGCTGACCTACGATCCAAGCAAAAAGAGAGCAACTGAGAGTCATAAATCCTAAATAATACTGTCAGTAGCATCAAGTTCTTGCATAGTTGAGTTGAGACTTGGAGCGAGCTCAGAGCCCCAGCAGTATGTAGTAGACCAGCGTGATAGGAAGAGCAATCAGCATCCCGAAGATCACGCTGCAGCACAAGAGTTTATGGTCATCTCAGATGCAATCATGCAATATCATGAGGCACTATTGCTCATGGTCATGTAAGATGCAATATCATGAGGATATAATCATGGTAGTAGCGTTGTGAACTATGGTAGTGTTGTGAACTCGATGCCTTTCTGAATCATACTGTACTAGTACTAGATAAATCATGTGCAACGGCCGCCTTAGTCTAAACAATATGATTAGGAATCATCAAAAGTTGCCCCTTTTCACAAAATTCGGTGTATTTTTTGTAGGTAATGGGAAAATTCAGTGCATGATGTTTCTTGACTATGGAAAAGGGAACCGGGAGACAGGGTGAGAGATTTCAGGTTATAAGGGATAAAAAAAACCCAAAAAGGGGGCTGTAAACGAACAAAGCTTAAGAGATCATACGCTGTGCTCAGAATGTTAGGATGAACGTTGTACTCCTTGGCAAACACAAAGGGCACAATTCCTTGAGGAAGAGCGGCCTGAAAATTACAACGACAATCGTTAAGTTTCGATATATTCGTTTTCAGTTTAGCATGCATTTTGGTGCAGAAGCCTGAAGTGCAGCTTACTTGAACAATGGCAATGTGCAGAAGCACCCCGCGAAGTCCAACGGCGATGGAGGCGGCAGCCATGACGGCCGGACCCACGAGGAACCTGACGGCCATGGCTAATGATGCAAGGGAATTCCCACAGGCAATGATCCGTGGCTGCAATGCCATGAACAAGCCTGCAAACCAAAACAAAATTCAGTAATAGCAGTTAGACATGAACCATGAAAGAGATTGCAGCAATGTAGGAATGTTGGATGTATCAGAGAATAGAGATGTACAAACCTAGGCTGAACATGGCCATTCCAAGCCCTGCATCTGACAGGATCGAAATCGACCGGGCGATGATGGCTGGCATCTCAATCCCCCACCTAAAATTACACCACATTGTCCACTAGATTAACAAACATTCAGCAAACAGAGATGACCAGACCAATGATGAAATGTAAAAAATGTGAATAAAATCTTGCTCGATTAACCTGTAAGAGACGAGGGACCAGATGATACCGAGGAGGCTGGAGTAAGTGTTGGGGTTCCTGATCAGCTTCCTCCATACCATGATCAGGATGAGCCTCGTCATCACGCTCGCCGGCGGCATCGCCGCCGGCCTCTCCTCGCCGCCGTCCTTTGGCCGGAGCTGCGCCGTCGAGTTGGAACCCAGCTTGGACAGGGTAGGCCCGTCCTTGTCGTTCTTGTTCCCGAAGCTGTACTCATCGTAGGCCTGAGCTCCTGTGCAAGAACATTTTTCTGTCAACTCATGTAGAGTAGGACAAATCGGGAGTACTACTGTACAATATTTGCAATGAACAATTCAACCTTGATTGGTACTACTACTGTACAAAATTTGCAATGCATCAATCTAGTAAATGTCACGATTAAGATCACAAAATCTTACTAAATGATTAACACTCCAAGAAAGTAATTTTCTGAAAAAAGAAACAGCTGAAGAATGTAATCTAAGTACGCAGTTGAGTTCAGAAGAACTAGCAAAACCAATGTGATCTGGACCGTTGGCTGTACTGATCGGATGGTCCAAAGCACAAAGACAAGAGTGATTAATTGCGCAGAAGCAAACAACACACACGCGGCCAAACAAAAGGTCTAACATTCAAAGCTCACGAAAAGACGCTAAAAAGATGTCACCTTTGACGTCGCCGTGGTCGGCGCCACCACCGCCGCCGAAGACATTGCCGGCGGCGCGGTCCGAAACCGGCGAAGCACTCGAGCTCCACACGAACATATGCAAGTCCTTCCTCTTCCCCGCCACCACCGGCTGCGGCGACGGCGAGTGCCCTCCCCCACCACCCTTCTCCTCATCCCCCTGCTTGCCACCGCCATTGCCGACGATGTTGAAGAACTCGGCATGGTTAAAGCTGGACCCCCTCGGCGTCGGGTTCCTCGACGACTGCAGCGAGTAGATCTCCACGCCGGAGAGATTCGACACCCGCGGCGGCTGCATCACCATCGACTGCGACTGATGCGAGTGCGAGCACGCCGCCGCCTCCGACCTCGAGCTCGTCGACTTCCTCACAGTCACCCGCATCCTCCCATCCTCCCCAACCTCCGCCTCCGCCTCCACCTCCCCAGCTCCACCGCCGGCGAGCGAGACAACATCAGAATCCACCCGGAACGAGACGATCGAGGCCGCTGCGCCGTCGGGGAACTGCTCCATGACGAGCATCCTCGCGCCACGGAACTCGAAGAGGAACAGCATGAGCGTGTACCAGATTATACACTGCAGAACAACGATCTGAACCATCAGGCCACCGGAATCCACGCCGCCGGCGCCGTACATGCCTCGGAGGAGTGGAATCCCCATGACGAGGGTGTTGGGGAGGGTGGAGAGGGAGAAGAGGGTGATGAGCCAGTCGAGTGAGGCATGGCGTGATGAGAGGAAGCGGCAGAAGAGGGAGAGGAGGAGGAGGACGATGAGCTTCTGGAGGGTGTCGGCGGCGAGGAAGCGGAGGTTCATGGAGAAGGGGTTGTTGGTGGAGATGAAGTGGAAGGAGAGGAGTGGCACGGCGAAGAGCGCCACGAAGCGGTTGATGCCGGAGCACTGGTCGGGAGTGAAGATTCGCCACCAGCGAACGGAGGCGTAGGCGAGGGTCATGGCTACGTAGAGTGGCACCACCGCCGTCAGCACGTGGTACAGGTCCACCACCGTGATCATGGTCGATCGCCGGCGAGGAAATGTGAATCAAGAACAAGAAGAAGTCAAGGAGAAGGAAATGGTCAATGGTGGAGCTGAGCTGAGCTGCAATGGAGAATTGAAGCAAGCAGAGGAGGATGAAGAAAACGGAGAAGGGGGAGACACAGTTGAGGCAAGGTGGTCAGGAGGGAGGCAATGCAGAGGGCGCAGCTTTGGGCAAAAGCAGCAGCAATGCAGCTGCAGCTTAGCTCAGCTAGCGTAGAGAGATGCAACGAGCAGCAGCAGAGTGAGAGTAGGAGTGGTACTAGAGGAGTAGAATAGGTGTATGCAGCAATGCAAGAAATGCAAATGCAACGCAGCGCGTAAAAGCAGGGAAAGAAATGAAATGTTGAAAATTAAAGGAGTGGGGAGGTGTCAGTGTAGGAGGAGTGGTACGCTTGAGTTACTGCAGACGGTTGGCGTAATGGCAGACAAGAAAGACGGGGCCGGCGGGAGCATGCTGTTGCGTTGGGAGGCGCGACCGTCTGCAGCGGAGCTGAGGTTGAAGAAGAAATTGTCCCTAGCTATAGGTATAGGTACGAGTAGAGCTGCGACTCATCATGTGTTGGCGAATCCGATAAAGATCCAAACTTTATGCAGTGTTGAACTTTCTTGCTTGCTTGCTTCCTCTGCTTGTGGGTGTTACGCAGTGTACATCCGCACGTCCATACTGGTTTCAGAGTTACGTTACGGTACAACGCCGGCTGGTACATCTACAATACGGAGTACTGTAAGATCGTGTCCCACTAGTACAAGTACGCAGCAGCAGTAGTGGTACTGTGCCAGTTAATATATCGAGATCATTATTGGTGTATCGTTGTCACGATGACATTAGCTAGGGCGCTACATATCACATCTTGCTCTACGGTGCCGTATATCCTCATCACAACAGCACAGGTGCAGAGTTTGTGCTTGTGCATCTCTGCAGCTCATTGCTGCTTACGACCAGGGGCTGTCCATCTCAGATGCGTCACTCTGGCTCAGCTCGCTGCTTGTGCGTTGCGTGCTGCCTTTCACCCATCCTGTCTCAATACGCTTCGCTTCCGGAGGCATGCACAGAAAGTAGTTCTTCCTACACATTGCAACGTCCATACACGGGAGTACTGGAGGATACTATCTACGGTCCAACGTTGCATGGGCCACGTTGTACGAGCAGCATTTCATATGATAATATCTGCTGTGTACAGCAATGCACGGCAACAACATGATTTGATTCCGTCCTTATTCTCGGGTCCAGCTTTGATATGCCTTGCCTAGTACAAGCATCCATAGACGCAGGCTCCAGTTTACTGCTACTTCCCAATGCTGGAGTATATGCAACTCTTCTCCTCATGCTGGAGTAGCTGGTAGCCTGGTAATGCATCCATCACCTTTAAAGATTAATTCCTTTAAACCAATGAATCAAGATGAGCATTAGTACTATCCTACGCCATAACGTAGTACTACAAGTATAAAACATAAAACATGCCTATTGAGAAAGTACCAGTACTCCATTGGTTACACCACACTACTGTTCAGAAAAAAAAGGCAAATAAATGTATACTCGACCTTTCCAAATTTTGACATTTGCCAAAATTTACCGCTAGAACCTTCTACTCTCAAAACTTCTACCAAAATTTAGAAAGATAGCAAACTAAACACCATCATCACCTTACCAAATTTTGATAATGCTAAAATTTGGAAAGGTTGAAAGTGGCAATTAGTGAACAAGCCAATGCTTACGACTAGTGTAACGAGAAAAGTTCTCTATTACCCATCCCACGTTCCTTCGTTTTCTTTCTTGTGATATGGGATTATGGTTACGTCAGGGTCTTTGACCTGTCTGCCTGTCGTGCCATGAGTCCAGATCCTCTGTGATCAAAATGCCTTCGAACCCAACCTCGAACCCAACCCCGCACTGCACTTTCCTAGCCTGCACTTCCTCTTCCAAGTCTTTCAATGCTGCGTTGCTACGGGGTTGTACAATGTACAATACTCTTGTGATGATACATCATTTTTATGATACAGTATTTCGCATCAACCTGCCACTGCCAGTAGTTAACACTAACCTGGACAAAGGAGAAAGTACAGCAACAAATCAGGCCCTCATTCTGAACGCTTCTCGGGACAACAGACAAATATGCTCAGCAGTAAAAATGACTGAGTTTACTTGTTCACAATGTAGTAAGCGCTTCCCCAGTATTAATCTTTCTGCAACTTAGCTGGCCTCTCCTTGTGCGACCCTGTATGTTAAAAGAGGACAAGGAAACTGGCAGGCTTCAATCCATTCTTACGAGACCCATTTTTGCAATTGTAAATATTATTAGATAATTGAAATTGCATTACTCAAAACTACTTCCATGTTTGAATAAACAATGAACTGTTTGAGTAAAAAAGTAGTAGCATTATCCATGTCAGATCTGAAGGCTTATACTAAAACTGTAATAAATTTATCTAAAAACACAAGGAAATTTACCTGCATATCTCCTTTTCTTGTTAGCTCTTCTTCTTTTGCGCTCAGATTGTGTAAGCTCTGCATCTTCTTTAACATCACCTTTTCCTTCAAAAATTTCTTCAGGAGCAAGCATTGCAGCGTCTGACACAGCTACAGGTGCAATCTGCGAAGGAAGAAACATCATGACATGAAATGCTCTACTGTACAAACATTACAGAGAATTGAAGGATTTAATTACCTCCTCCATTGCTAGAGCTGGTACATTTGCTTGTATAGACATATCCTCAATGACCTGAAAAGTGAAATATTTACCTTGTTAGTTAGCTTCATTAAAAGAGATTGCAAATGTAAGACAAATAACTTGCACCATATCATACCGGCTTTGGAGCGAAGTGGAAATGAGATAGTGCATCCAACTTCAAGCATATTCTCTTAAATAAAGTATTTGCCTGAGTGGAAACAAAAGTCAGGTCAATGTCAGAAAATAAGACCTCCTTAACATGGAAAGAAATGAAGCAAGCCTCCAATATCAGGATGAAAGAAAAATGGATAAAGCACCAATGAAATGGGCGAAAGAAATATTTATATAAACGAGTATGACCCATTGCATGCTTCTAACACCAAAAACAAACTTTACAATTCATGTCCATGAGGGTAAAACAGTTATCAAATCACTTTGAAAAGATCTTACTCAAATATAATGACATTATCTTGCCACCACCAAGCAGATAGAAAAGTATTGAATAAGTAGTGATACTGTCTATTGAAACAAGCATTACATATAAGATTTTTGTGTTTGGAAGGTCATAATAGAAATGACAAGCATTCACTGAGAAGAATTCAAGATTTCCTCTTTGACATGTAAGATCCTTTGTTTTCCAGCTTCCTTTTAACTCAAAACAAATGGAATAAAATCACACAGCAACTAAACAAAAGAAGAAAAAAAATTGTCCTCCTTAACAAAAGAAACAGCACAACCATAATCCCATGAAAGACAATAGCCATATTGTAATAGACAGAGATTGATTACTTCATTCTTAAGTTCATCAGAAATAGAAAGTGGTGCAGGTGCAAGGCCAGTCTTTTGCGCATAATCGTCCTGTACAAACACAAATAAACTGATGTTAAGTAGCAACTTCTATGAATACAAAAAATAAAAAAGCATAGTCCGATAAGGCAAACCTCATATAGTTCAGCAAGACCCTTCTTGCTCTTACTCTCATCCTGTTGCAATAAAATAACAGTAAGACAACAATCACATGATTAGCCCTTGTAATCATCAATATATTATTGGATAAGAGATAAGTTTACCAGCTCCTTTTGCTCCTTTGGGGCTTTAAATGACAAGGGAGAAGGCTTTTCAACATCATCAAAATGACCCTACAAGGAACCAACAAACAAAGCTCCCTCAGTATTAGTAGCACAAGGCCACAAATACAAAAAATTTATGCCTAGAGCCCCAGAGAGTCCCAGACTATTCCACGGGATTTGCACTGTTTATTCCCATTGCAGCACTGTAACAATGTTAACCAAGTTGCAGACCTACCCATTATGCCATGTACAAAAGAAGAAATAACACATATACGGACATACCTCTATTATTCTTTTCTTTATCATCTCTTCGAGAGAAGCAGTGACTTCCTCAGTGATTACTGGGGCTGGTCTTACATTGTGCTCAAAATCAAGATCCACTTCTAGAGCACTGTTTTTGGGCCTGCTGGAGGCATTCACCTACAAGAAAATTGCAAGTGGTTTACAATGAATTGATGATAAATATTAGAATGATTTGTAACTTACAAATCTGTTTTGTTTCAGAAACTAATGAATGAATAAACCTATTAATATTACCTCTCCCTGCATGGTCCATGTACTAGGTTCAAGACTAGCTTTCTCCATTTCCTCTATTTTAGCACGCATCTTCAGGTGCGCCTTCTCGTGAGTAGATAATTCCTGTTCATCCTGCAGAATAGGAGGAATGTGTTGATAAACCAGTCAGTATATGTGCCTCATTTGTTTATATTGAAGTGAGTAAATCTAATACTGGGTTAACATTTGCATCATCATTCTTGTCATCAACTTCTGATACATGTGGTTCATCCTCAAATTGGACTTTCTTGGAACCACCTTTCTTTACTTTTTTATCATTTACTTCCTCGAAAAAGTGCTTATACCTGGAAAAATATATTTGCTGGTCAAAACATAATATTATAAATGCACAAATACTAAATACAACCAAAGGCTGAGCATAATGGTTAAGTTTTGCTCACTCCATACAGCCTATGGAAGCTTGTAAAGGTTTCACAGGACAAATACAGGTAAAGAATGATATAATGCATTTATGTGCATGATGAGATCTTGGAACTGTCTAATCAGATCCCTTATCCTTCTTGAGAAATTTGCAGCCACCAAAAAGTATTTTGGTATAGATATTTTACTGTTCAACAAGCTGCTTCTATAATTTAATCTAATTGTTTTTTTTGCAAATCCAAATTCTTCTGCTATCATCAATTTTTCAAACAGTTTACATGAAAAAGTAATATGATTATGTGTTATATTTTATATTAATTGGGTCTGTTCCCATGATATTATTTGGAGGCCATTGTTTTCCTACTCCATTTGCTTTTATGTCCTTCTCTGAGCTATTGATATCATGAAAAGACAGCCTGATATCTAGTATACTGTCATGTCAGGAAACCTAAATCAAGTCCAATTATGAGTCGAACATGAAAATGAAAATGGAAACCTAAAATATTCTAAATTCGAATTTATAAATGACTACCATTTCAATTTCTACGAATATCAGGCCAATCTTCACAAAAGCAATTCAAATGTAGTTTAACTAAAACTATCAGATAGCTCAGTATTTAATCACTTAACAATAAAAACACTGCAAAAACCCGAAATGTTTTGCATTTCGCCAATCACTGTATGAGCATTCTCGGAAATTTTCGTAAAACCTTACATTATATCTTTAACTGCACCTTCCTCTTCTTCTTCATCATCGAAGTCTTCCAACTACATTTAAAATTAAGAAACACTTTTTAGCAAGCATGCATCGTGCATAAAACTGTACCCAATTCTAACTCCCAATATAAACCTATTTATTCAAGCAGCAAACTATTTTAAAACTTTTTATGCCATGTACTTAATTTTCTAGGTTAGTCCTAACCATCGAACCTTCCTGTTCATACACTTCCAGATCAGTCGTTCTATATATCAAACTACTTCTTTATGAGAGTTAAAACTGGTCTCTAATAATAGAACAACACGAGACGTGATTACAAAATGCTTACATCCATGTGTTCATCGTCATCTTCTTCATCCTCATCGTCCTCATCCTCGTCAAGATCCTCGTCATCCTCCTCATCGCTCTCCTCTTCCATCCAGTTCTTTGTTTCCTTCTTCTTCTTCCCTTGCTTGACACCCCCACCATACTCCTCTTCCTCCCCCTTCCTCAAGAACTCCTCCAGTTCATTCATCTTCAAGAACTCGTCCTCCACACCATTCCCGGCTTTACCCTTTAATCTATCTTTCTCTTCCTCCTCCTCCTCCTCTGATTCCTCTTCATCATCTACATCCTCCAACTCTTCCAATTCGTCACCCTCTCCATCCTCCCCCTCCCCATCCTCCTCCTCCTCCTCCTCCTCCTCTTCCGCATCAGCCGACTTCGAATCCGAACGAGGAATTGGCTGAGACGACGGGGATTGCTTCTGCTTCTCGAGGCGGCGGAGCTGGCGGCGCAGGTGGGGGATGAGGGGGCGGGAGAGCAGCTCAATCTGGGACCAAATCTGCTCGGCGTCGAAGGCGGGGCCTACAAGGAGGTTGGAGAGCGGAGGCGGCTGCGCGGGGGAGAAGGGGACGAGCGAGGCGTAGAGGTGCCTCGAGGCCTCCCCGGCGGCGGCGGCGAGGTCGGCGGACGGGGAGTGGTAGAGGGCCGGGTCGGCGTCGCGTAGCCGCCTCAGCGCCGCATCGCCCTTCTCCGCCGCCGCCTTCGCGTCGAAGGGTGAGTCCAAATCCATCGCCATTACTCGGTGGGAAGAATCGTCGGCGGAGGGTGAGAGGAGAGGAGGCGGAGGCGCGGAGCAGGGGAAGGGGAGGGGAGGGGATAGCTAGGGTTTAGCGGAAATGGATACTCTAACGACATTACCCCACATCCACCGTTCGTTTCTCATCGAAGGGATCACATTGAATATATCTTCAACTTAAAAGAAAAAATGATGAACAAATATGATACTTGGATGAAAAATGAAAGGTGGATTGAGATCAAAGTCACCATGTGACTTTACCTTCTAAAGGTAGATACCTTCTAAAGGTAGAGGATCCATTTCCAGGTTTAGCGGGTGGAAGAATCAGAAAACATGATTTTCTCTTGCAAAGAAAATAATAAAAAATCGTTCCTCGAACATTGATTTGTGGATGAATCAATTTAGAACCCCAAACAAAACAGAGCAGTATTTTGTATTTTAAAATTTCCATAAACTTTTTAATGGGGCTTAAACCAAATTAAGAAACAAAGTCTACCGCCCAAACTCTAATTGCAAGTTTGACTCGGGGCATAAATTGGCGTTGCCAAATTTTGGGTCACATAAGTAGTATTGGAAAGTAGTAATTTTTGGATTGAAAGCTTAATGTTGACTATCCTATCCTACGAAGAAATTAGTAATGCATTCGATGAGAAAGAAAAACTGTCAACATCAATTTTGGCTCAAAGCAAACACAATTTATCAACTTAATTAATGGCCACAGAAATATGTTTATTACCAAATTTTAGCAAAACTTGTTTGGCTTCAAACTGAACAACCCTAATTACTACTTCGTTGGCTCATTTTAGCAAAACTTGTTTGGCTTCAAGCTTTATGTTTATAGGTGGCCAAATGGCCATGCCTTGGACTGCATTCATTCATGGCTGAAAAAAAAAAGTGCTGACAACTTTCTACAGTATTTTTTGTGTGTGCGTTTTTTTGGAAAAAATTCTACACGAAAGTTGTTTAAAAAAAGCAAAATAACCCATTTTTCAAATGTAAAATAACTAATACCCAATTAATCACACCCTAATGATGTTTCTCGTTTTACGTGCCATCACTATTCTTTTTTGCCAGTCACCCTTTGGCAACAAACAAACGGGGCCTTGGTGGGTCGGCACAGACATGGCCCAGGTACGGCATAACCCATTTGGTCATAGGTCGTGCCGACACAACCTGTTTGTGCATGTCATGCTTGGGCCGACACCTCAACGCATAGGCCGGCACGACAAAAAATTCTTCTAATTTTCCCTATATGTTTCCTATTTTCCCTTATATTTTCTCATATAATCCTTATTTTTTCATCAAATTTCATACAATTTTCTCTTATTTCCCTATATTTTATTGTTTACATTCAATTAATCATTTTTTTATTTTTTTTCATTTTAATGGGCCATACATGCTGATGTGCCGATCCTACCATGTGCCACTACAATAGCCATGCAGGCCTAGCACATCCCCACATTTCCTTGGTTCGGAGGCCTTGGCACATGGGCCGTGCTTAGCACGGCCTGCTATAAGTAGCTGGACCTTACGAGGCCATGTTGTGCAACCCATTTGGCCACCTATATTTATGTTTGGCTCCATCCCTTCAAAGGGGCGTTGGGTTGAGTGGTGGCGGCGACATGATGAGATAAGCTACCGGTGGTGACATAACATCCAAAGGTATCACCGCACACGTTCTCTTTGTTTGCCATCTCATCTCGTTACAACTTGGTCAATTTGTTGTCTAGGGTTTAGGAGGAGGCGATTTGGGGTTTTATGATGCGATTTCGCGCGGGAGAACTTTGATTTCATGCGCAATACAGTTTGGCAACATGAGAAGGAGGAAGGGGGTGGCAACAAATACGCATAGGATCCCTGATGAGTAACGAAGCGTCGACGTAGTGCTTGCAGTAGGTTGGAAGCGGGCGTCTTTTTCTTGTGCTACGCACCTTTGCCCGGCAACAAGAGTATAGTTCACTCCTTTCTTTCTCCTTCTCACTCTTCCACATAGCGTTTTGATAACGTGGATCATACTTCAGCCTGAACACACGATTAATTAAGTATTAGCTATTTTAAACTTAAAAATGATTTAATTTGTTTTTTCAAACAACTTTGTGTAGAAACATTTTTTAAAAAAATATTCTGTTTAAAAGTTTAGAAAGCGCGTGCACCGAAAAAATATGGAAAAACCATGTTTCTTTTTGTGCCCATCCCCTGATCATTTATTCTGTCCAACAGGGCCTTGCTCTAATATCTCTATACGGAAGAGAAGCATAAGATGAGCATGTGACGAAACATAAATGAACATCTTATGTAAAAAGTGTATATAAATAGTTAGTCTATCAATTACACGTACTATATAGTTCTATCAACCAAAATACTTATTTGCTCATATATTTTTTATATGACTTAGCAGTCTTAGCTAGTTTTACTGACATGTTCCTTTCAATTATATTCATGTGCTTAATTTTCAATTGTAATTGTCATAATTATTTAATTTGCCCAACGCAACGCCCATAATAAATTAGGTTGGTCTATTTTGGCCACTCAATAAAACATGAGGGGAGAATACGTCCACATATGTATACATCAATAGGATCATGGCTCCCACCCGCCTGGAACCGATTTTTTTTTCCGGAACTCAACTGCCCACGTTTACACTCTAAAATCATTAAATACAAATATGCGAATCGGGTATGCTTCCTTCAAGGGACAAGATCACAATCTATATTATACCAGCTGATTCATTCTCACCAGAACAGAATTAGTCATGAATATATATTCCTAACCACCACCACTTTAATTTTTCAAAACTATTTCTCCACTATATATCTATACGAAGCAGCTTCCGTTAAGCAGAGCACGACAGGATCATAATCTTATTCTTACCGGGCACTGTTAGTGGTAGCGGGTAATTGCATAAATTTTCAAAACCGAATCCGATAAGAACTCGCGGGTGTTTGTTTAGGTGGTCGGCTGGCCGCTCACCAAACTGGAAATAAAAATGGAGACCTACCAACGCCACTGCTTCCGCACAGCCCGCCAAAATTCTTCCCTGGACCTGGTTCACTGAGCTGACACTCACTGACACCTTGGGCCCACGGAACTGCACCGTAGATTCCACCGAAGACCGGGTCCACGTACGAGCTCGCCGACCAGTTCCTTTCCCTTGGCGGAGACGCGGAGGCGCAAGCCGCGACCTCCATTTCCCCTGCTCTCTTTCTCCTTCTTTGCGTCGGATTCAAGTAAGGGTTGAGTTCGGTGCCGCATATCCCTCAATCCGGCGTGCGATTCGATTGGGTTTGCTTCGGATTTTTCGATCGATCGAGGTACGTGGTTTCTTGGTTCTTCTTGGCCTTTTCCCCTTTCTGTTCTATGAACTTAGCAGGTTTGCTGCCGATTGGTTTGCTTGATTTGGTTTTATGGAAGAGTTTGCAGTGAGCGTTCATATTTAGGTTGGATTGGTCTTGTTTCTTAGAACGAAAAGACCTCAAAAAAGGAAAAAAAAAAGATAGAATTAGCAGAGGAGTCGGTGCCGTTCCATTTTTGCTGCTAGTTACTGAACATCATTTCATTACACTTCGAAATTGAAAGATTAAAGTAACCTGCTTTATGGATAACTAGTGCGAGTACTTTGCTTGCGATTCAATACCAAAATACTGAGTTCTGCCAAGATTGAATGAAGTCCGGTGTCGGTGTGACAAACATTGCACATTGACCATGCCGTGAGAATGGACATGATTTGCGAGTCCCATTGTATTGGATTTTAAACGTTCCTTTTCCATGCGGACCAGTTCACCGTTTCTGACCATGTTGCTCCACTACCCCACATCCGGCGTGTTCTTTATGAAAACTTATTTCATTCAGCGTCGCATATCGAGCTGTTCATCTCAACATTGTTATTAACGTTGTAACGCCTGATTCCCAGAATGTCGAGCCTCGAGGAGCCACTTGGTCTTGGGGACCTGCCAAAGTTGAGTATTAACAGACTTGAAAGGTTCTCTCCAAGTGCATGCAGAGCAAGCGCTGATGACTGCAGCCCCAGCAAGTAAGTTTTTGCATTGCTGCAAACTGCACTGTGGCAAACTGTACATAGATGCATTTTTCCTTTCCTAGTTGTTGCTTTGTCGGATACTTTTACTTCGACACATTATGTTTTTCCAGTATTTCCAGAGGTATCGTAAGAAACAGTGTAATTTCCACCTATGTGACAATTCTTTCTTTTTTTTTCTAAAGGGAACTTATCATTTTATTTTACTGTCAGTAGTTTTTTATTGCCAAAGGATGCCCTGGATTGTGTATGAAATGACCATGTGGATTTACTTTCAGTTACAAGCATCGCAATGGTGGCAATAATCAGACGATCTTTCACAGCAGTGCTCATTCATGGCATATGCAAGGCCCATATACTGATTCATCCCGCAATGGGGTGGATATGGAGTTCAGAGCTCTTCCACGGAAGGTAGTTTGATCATGTGTGCCTCATGGGTGTATCCAATTTCATTTCCTTTTTAATAGGTAGTCTGATATTTTCTCCTCAACCCCCCTTGCTAATCTTGCCTTTGTACACACTTTATTCCTCTTAATAGAAAAGATATGCAAGTCTTTTGTGTATTCACAAAAAAAATAGGTTTCATCAGACTACCTTAAATAGAATGAATGAACTCACATGCAGCATTACGTCTGCGGTAATTGAACATATCATAGTATTTTATATTTACCTTCACAACTAATAAGTAAGAATGATGGCCGAAGAATGTTGGATTGTAAAATATTACTACAAATCATTCCTTTGATGGATAACTTGTTTCCAGGTTATATGTGACCTGCCGAGGTTTGTGAAGATAGTTGAAGTTGGACCACGGGATGGTCTGCAAAATGAGAAGAGTACTGTACCAGCATCTGTAAAGATTGAGCTGATACACAAATTGGTGGCTTCTGGTCTATCAGTAGTTGAAGCCACAAGTTTTGTTTCCCCAAAATGGGTGCCACAGGTAATTACATAGATTAAGTGAAGAATTTAGTATCATATATGAATTACATATATTTGAGGGACTTGATTTAAAATCCACCTTATCTTTTCACTGTATTTAGCATGTCAAGCATACCTATGTGATTGGACTTCTTAACTGTTTTTTTATATGGAACTCCTTATCGGAAGTTTTATTGATACTCTGATAATTCTATTGAACTTATATTAATATCAAATTTTCACATGACATTTGGTTATAGAACTTGTACTACTAATTTGAAAAAAAAATTGCGAGTTCAAGTTCAAATAGCTAACCTTTATCACTCAATTTGGAGTTGCAGCTAGCTGATGCAAAGGATGTTCTTGAAGGGATTAGGCATGTGCCAGACGTGCGATTTCCTGTGTTAACTCCTAACCTCAGAGTATGTCCAGTTCTGTTCTATTTTTGGGAGAGACTGCAATATATCAGTACAGCAGCAATAGAATATACTTATTGTTTATGGAGGGCTATGGTCTATTATGACAAATCAACTTTGTCTCCATTTTTCCAGGGATTTGAGGCTGCTGTTGCAGCTGGTGCAAAAGAAGTTGCAGTTTTCGCATCTGCCTCTGAATCCTTTTCTAAGTCTAACATTAATTGTACCATCAAGGAAAGCCTTGTTCGGTACCGTGATGTTGTAAGTTCTGCCAAGAAACATGGAATACGTATCCGCGGGTAAGTCACATAAGCTTGAAGATCTCTTGAGCCTGAAAGTAAAACGAAAATACTAAAGCTGTTTGGCAGCAATCTGATCTGAAATTTTGCACAATTTGATTATCATAGGTATGTCTCATGTGTGATTGGTTGCCCTGTTGAAGGCGCAATTGATCCATCAAAGGTAGCATATGTAGCTAAAGAACTTTATGACATGGGTTGCTCGGAGATTTCACTTGGGGACACGATTGGAGTTGGTACACCAGGTATTAATATTGTTGCCTTTGCTTTCAGCATGTCATTTAACTTTTTCCAGTACATTTTTGCCCATTTAAAACTACTTTTAAAGCTATGATGCCATTTCTTTAAAAGCACCACAGTCCTAATTCATAAATGTATATTACTTGTTAATCATGTAATTTCAATTGTTAGAAATTTCCTATTACAGTATGAGCCACTTAAAATTTAGCTTGTTATCTTCTTTGTTTCAGGTAGCGTAGTTGCTATGCTTGAAGCAGTCATGTCTTTTGTTCCAGTGGACAAGCTCGCCGTTCATTTCCATGACACATACGGCCAAGCCCTTGCCAACATACTGGTCTCTCTCCAAGTAAGCAACACACTTCACATCCTGCCAACCACCTTACTGAAAACAACCACTGAACAATCAGAAATGCTCTGCTTGGCCTAACATTTCCTTTTGTGTTGCCAGATGGGGA
>CM002479.1:1400001-1418290 GCA_000325765.3 Leersia perrieri
AAGGAAAATGATGTGTTTATCTTGCAATTTTCCTCTTCGAGTGATGAATATATGTTATGGGTTGCACCATTGAGTTGGGGATAAGTATTATTAGTTTCTATATTAGATATTTATTGAAGTTGATTGCCAGTTTGCCATAATCGTCAAAATTTGCTTTTGATTGGTTTGTATCCTATGGGATCTAGCACCTCCATATAAGGAGGCTCAATGTTATCAGTGTCATCAAGCAAGAAAAAATGTCAATCCAGTTATTTAATGTTCTCCATCCCGGTCTATGTCTACCTCTCATCCCTGGGAGCCGCTACCACCTTGCTATCTTCTTGATGGTGTTTGTCCTCCATGACCCCTAGACCGTATCTTTTGACTCTTGCGCCAAACATGAATTTCTGAGCCCATGCTTGATCTTTTATCATTTTATCGTAATGCAGGTATACCTTATTGTTAACTTGAAATTAATTAATTAACGGAAGGCTGTCCTCTACTATTCCTAGCTTTCCATAAAACTATGAAAGATGCTTAAAATAAAAATATCACCATGACAAACATAATAAATACCCCACAAAAAAACATAACAATCTATATCTATGTCCTACTTAAAGATGCGGTTCAGTCATGATATAATAACCAAAACTAGGAAAATAATACATTTTTTAATAACACAGGCACATCTTATTAAAATTTCATTTAATTGGTCATGACAAACAATAAGAAAAATAAATATGCATCAAGTAAAAAATATATTTAAGAAAAAGTACCATAGATGCAGCCAAAGATGCACTGAAGTGTGTACGGGAATGCGTTTGCTGCAGCAATCGATCGACAGAAAACACCCATAAGGCGGACTCGCAGTGAACTATGTGCTGGGTCGACCTTCTGCTCTGCAGGTATATTTTCTGCACTTGCAGTACCTGTGGCAACAGAGAACAATATATACCATGCCAAAACACAAATATTCAGATTTGTACTGACAAAAACAATCAAGAGATTTTATGAAACAAGTACCGGCATTTGAAAAGCAAAAAAGAGAAGAGAAGCATGTGCAAATGTCAGTATAGGATAGTGCGATGTGAAAATACTGGGCCTGCTAACTTACAAACTCCTTTACAAATTGTAGGCTTACTTTGGATGATAACAAGGATTAAGGAGGGCATGAAAACAAGAGAAGAAGATGACATGACATGACCTTGTCATCCACACTTACTTAAAAATATGGGAGAAAATAGTTGGTGACAGTAAGTATAATATTGAAATAAAAAATTCTTGATTTAGCATGCACAAAATCTTTTAATGCATACCATTGAATAATGTGAATAATCTCTTGACAAGGTTGGAATCTTCTAAGTTCACAGCTAAAGCTTTGCGCTTTAATAACTCTTCTCCTCTCTTAGTAACTGACTCTTGACTTCAGTGAAACAGTGATCCGCATGATTAATAATCCATACAAATATTTCAGCAGATTGTTAAAAATATCTAAAGAAGTACCTATCTGATGCAGCAGCTAAATAAAGAGGGTAGACGATCTCTGGTGCCAATTGCATAGCTTCAATGACATTCAAGATTCCCAGCTGAGGATATTGCAAGTGAAGTTCAATTGTAAGAAGTGTAGATACTACACTCAAGGACTTAAAATGTGCAAATAAATATGCTGACATGATTGGACACAAGCATAACATGAATAAATAATACCTAATGTGAAATACATGCATTTCTGTATTACCTTTCTTGATACAAGTGTGTCACCTTTCAGTGGCAGCTTTCCAGTAACACGCTCTGATTGAACAACTGAAAGTCCTGCCGGGCATCCAATACTGAAGATTGATAGCAGTCATCTATCCATAAGTACAAAAAAGTTTCATGCTTGTACCTAATTTAGCAAGGAACCCTACCCTTGAGGTGGTGTTTGATACAGTATTGTCTGAAAACAGAAGTCAGAGAAGACTAGGCCATCATTAGAACCACTTATGGATTGATACTTTGAAGCAGCAGCATCATCCACCTTATGCGCGTTACATTCACCGATAACCTGATAGCAAAATAAAAGAACAGAGGTTTTTTACGACCAATATACACCAAAGTAAGAAAAGGAAACCATGAATAGCTCATCGAAAATAATTATAGACTTGACAAAACGTGCAGTAAAGATAGAAAAACGTGATAATGATTCAGATCCTAGAGAAAAATACAATTCTGTTGAGATAAGGTAAATCAAACAATATTTGCATGTACAATTTAGTCTACACATGAACTTTATGGATTTCAACTGAAAGGGTGAGATTTGCCTGTTGCCAGTCCATGCGTAACCTAGTGACCTACATGATTTTGTTGGACCCTTTCCCTGAATTCTTCAGTGGAAACTAAATAAACCATTGCACAAATTTTGCTAATCATGTGTGATTGTGTAGACTCTGTGGCGGACATCAGTCATAGTTAGATTCATATAGCGACAAAAAAGTGACTAACCTTCACTACGAGTCTCAAAATAATTCCCTGATGCTGCTCTGGAACATTTGATATGTTGATTAAAAGATCAGGTGCTATGCTTCCCTTCTCCTGTTGCAGAATGTTGGATTCATTTTGTTGGCTTTGCAGAACAGGTGAAAGAGACTAGAGAAAATGAGAAACAGAAGAAAGAGAATAGGATACCTCTCTTAGTAGACGCTCGAATGCCATCTCAATATAAACAACGCAAAAGTTCCGAACAATTGTTGAGGAAGTGGATTCAGTATAGATCCTCCATAAATCCAGCATGGGCAGTGAAATCTCAGGCCTCTGCTTCACCCGTTTGTTAATGTGGCTGAGAATTTCCATAACCTAATGGAATCCAAAAACAACATCCGTTCCCATTACATGTCATTGTCTAATTGACATGGAAATTATGTCATATTAGCAAGCAGAGAGCAGAGTGAAATAGGACAGCACTCTGCTACCACTGAACAGTTTCAGGTTATAGTAACGAATGCAAGTGATTCTTGCAACCTAAATCTGCAAATCATTAAAGTATCTAACATACACTATTGCTCCAAGCCTCGAATTTCATTCGCCATGCGGGCAAATTGAAGCAGGAACATGTAACAATAATATCATCAACCAAGTGACCAACTAAACCAACATCAGCGGTGGTCTGACACCTATACATATCCCCTCATACACAAATTCGAGTCTACACAAGACTTGAGGAGAGGAACACTCACGAGCTTGCGGACGGATGCGGCGGGGGAGGCGAGCGAAGTGATGGCGTAGGGGAGGACGCGGGTGAGCACTGGCGCGAGGCGGGAGTCCTCGGCGAGGGCTAGCCGCGTCAGCATCCGGTCCAGCGCCTCCTCCCTCTCCGCGTCGCTCTGCCCCGCCGCCGCCATCGCCGCGGCCGGCGACGATGCCTCCGCCGCCATTTCTGCCGGAGATGTTGGACTCGCTGCTCAGTCGCCTCGCCTGTGTTTGTTTCCTTCCGGCCCAAGAAGGTGAAGGGGAAAAAAGATGGTCGAGTCGGGCTCGGGCCCGAGTCCGACCGCTTAAACATACGGGAGTCGTGTCGGGTCCGACCGAGTCACATGACACGAGTATGAAACAAATAAAGCCCGCGCGGCTGTTCCAACCCAACCAGCTCGACGAGTCCACCGCTTTCTTCTTCGCCCGCAAGCCTGCGCCTGCGCGCCGAAAGCCGCGAAAACCCAACCTCCGCTCGCCGTCGTCGCAGCCGCCATGGCCAGCATGGTGCCCCTGAACCGGTGGGGATTCTCCCCCGTTGCTCGCCTCCATGTAGCCCTGCTGCATTTGGTGATACTTGTTGGCATCTGCGGGTTTAGTGGTTTTGACTTGCGGGATTTTGGTTGGCAGGATGGTGAGGATGGTGGGGCGCGCATTCTACGACGATATCTCAATGGAGGGAGAACACCAGCCCAGATCCGCTCGTTGTGATTACCGTGGGATTGGCGTCGTCGTCCTCGACGCACTCACTAGGTGAGACTGCCCTAATTCCTGAACCTTTCAGAGCCCTGACATCGGTGTGATCACTGATCATTGTGCCCTACATGTTCCATGACATGTTCTGTTGGTTTCTTTTCTTTTTTTTTTGAGAATTATGTTCTGTTGGTTTCAGTCACCTGATTGATTGATGATGCTAACTGCTAGGACAAATGGGGAAACTCCATGTTGAATACTTACTACTCTTGAGATTTTAGGCAAGGAGAATTTACAATATGACAGATAAATAGATAATAAATGCAAACTTTTATGCATGTGCATCGACAAATTCATGTGATGGTTGGTCCAAGGTTTATTTTTCAAGGTCAAATTGATTGTTGCATATTTTTCTATAAGCAGGTCGGCCACAACCTCCTGTTAAGCTCTCAAACAAGCATTAGTGAATAGTGATTAATATAGATCTAGTTTCTGAGAAACACTTTTTTTTTAAAGCTGAACGGTGTTTTCGTGTCGCTGTTGTTCATTGCTTTGTCGATAATCAGGTTTATGGCAGCTAGAATTGATAGCTTTATTCTAAAAAATGCAACATGAAGAAATAAACAATCACTACTGTCACCAATTGAATCGAGTTTGTACATGACATTATGAAAGAAATGTACTTATGAATAGTACTTTTATGATTTCTTATGACTCGCTAACCATGTGGATCCAAGAAAACACTGTAGTACTGTAATGTTGTTTGGCACTCTTTGGTGTCCCACATTTTTTTTATAATGTTGTGTGTCTTAGTACTAAATGCTACTATGTAATTTGCAGTTTAACAACTGCCCTTTTTTCTATTTTCCTTTTTATTTCTCTCCTCTTGACCCTGTTTTTTGTAATTTAACCTCAAAGTGATTTTTCTTTTGTTAGTATAATCCTTGCTTCTTCTAGTGTACTTAGTTAGCAAGGTATACAACTACTTAATAGTTGGTAAGAGTAGTGAATTTGGATTTTTATTTAGCTGTAAACAGCAGGCTAAACAGTATGTCGGCTATTGTAGCACCGACTTAAAACATTGTATAAGAAGATGTAAGCTAAGCTTTTCTTTTGAGAGAGAGTAAGCTAATCTTTTCAACGTTACCACAATACATATGTTTCAGCTTGATCCAGTGTAGTTCACCGATCCTACCACAAACATTTTTATCTGGTCTAGTAAGTTTTTTCTAGCGCTTATGTCTTGATGCGTGTGTTAGGAGATGTGTTAGGAGATGGCTTCGATTCCTCACTCTCTTTGACATGGCTCTTTTTTCTCTCTTTAACGCATGAGATAAAGTTAATGCGCTTTTTCTATTAAGGATTTTTTTTTACTAGTAGAGAGGGAAATCAGGAATTGGAGAAGCTTATCCAACTATGATCATTAAGTCTTTTGATTAATTCATTATGTTGGTTTTTTGTCTCAACTATTTGAGATGATTTTTCTTTTTATTTCAGATTTTTATATTCATATCTTTGGTGTTTACCTGCTTAGTATATATGCTGACCAATGTGCAAATTGGGATACCTCTTTTACATAGGCGCGAGTGGGTCCGAGAGGAATATTTGGCTAAAGCACTAAAGATCCACAGTAGGCAACTACGCCGCATTCTCAAGTTTTTTGAAGAAGAGAAGTTAGTGAGAAGATGCCATCGAAAGGAGGTTGGTATTATATTAGAGAATTGATCTTGTTTTTCATATCCTTTCTTTCTATACAGGTATAACACACTTAGGGCCTGTTTCTTTCAACTTGGGATTATTATAATCTAGATTATTGGGAGTAATTTGAAAGAAACACACATTATTGGAGTAGATTATTATAATCTGGAGCCCATATTATTATAATTTGATAAGCTCATTTAGGTGAACTTTTCCAGCTAATAGGGTGGAAAATTACCCATCATGCCACCCAAATCCCCTTTGCACTTACAAACCCAATAATCCAGCCTACAATATTTTATGAAAGAAACAACTCATAACTTATTTTACTACAGCTTGTAACAATCCATCTTATAGTAATCTTGCTCAACAATCTAGATTAACATAATTTCAAGTTGAAAGAAACGTGGCCTTAGTCTACAAAGAAGCTGCATTATCACTCATCTTTGAGATCCTTAGATAGATCTTAATGGTTCAAATTAATCCTAGATTGCATGACTCCTTTTTTAGCTATTGTATTAATCAATTCCACATATTGCAATTTTCAACTGCACTATACACACCAATATTTCACAACAATGAGAAGTTGGTAACCACCACAAGTTTTGATGATGCTCATTTGTATGCGTTCCAATATACCAATAAAACGTGTTCTTGGAATATGCATATCTCCTTAAACATCTTCTATCTATGTGTGAGTGGGATTTGTCTTATTATTTGTGATGGATGTTTTATAGGGCTATATAGATCATTTGTGTCATATACTCTTGTATAAAAAAAAATTCTTACATATATGAAGGTGTGCTCTATTTTAATATCAGATACGCTTGTGTCCGGGTGTTTGATGGGAAGCAAATCATCAGACGCCCGTGATTGTGTTTCAATGCGTACAGAAGAGATGTTTCACCGTTCAATGAAAAATATTTTAGCAAAAATGTTTCAACCGTACCCCAACTGAAACATTTTTATTGAAACATTTTTCCCTGAATGATGAAACATTTTCCTATACGCATTGAAAAACAATTGTGGGCGTCTGATGTTTTGCTTTCTATCAAATGTCCGATGCCTATTTCTTTTACTATTACTTAAAAAATAGTTTACGCTGGTTTGCTCAGTACCCTAGACCATCATCTAATGTCACATTGTTAGAATTTTTAGAATTTTTCATATGATCATTAATGATAATGACCAGAAAATTCTTAGAATTTTTCTATTTTCTAGGGTTGGTGTGATTGGATGTGCAATCAATATGCATGTTCAAACATTTTTATTTGTTAGACTGATTCTCAAATTTATCTTTTTTTTTCTCATTTCTAACCTTGTGTTGTGTTATGTCGTTGCAGTCACCAAAAGTAGTAAATATGTATAGCAGTGCCCCTACCACTGTTGGTGATGTGCAACCTTTTCCTAAGGGAGGAGAGAAAGAAAAGATGTTACATTCATATTGTTGTTTGGACTATGCACAGGTTATTCATCGATTAACCATGCACTTTTCCATGAAATTTCTTCTCTAATGAAAGACAAACTTGTCTATGAGATTTTTTTGCATACATAAGATGTTGGGTTACTTAAAAGAGACATGTAGCACTATATCTATTTCTTATGCCTTTACATATGGTAGAGCTCAATGAAATTATGATATACCCCATTCGTTTCATAATGTAAGGGTATTGACTTTTTAATTTGTAACGTTTGACCATTTGTCTTGTTCAAAAAAATTAGTGCAAAATTTAAAAAGTATTAGTCGTGCTTAAATTACTTTTGATAATAAAATAAGTCATAAACAAACTAATTAATATTAGCATAATTTTTTAAATAAGACAAATGATCAAACATTACAAGCAAAAAAGTCAAAACCCTTGCATTATAGAACAGGGGTAATAGTTTGTATGTGGAAACTTGTTTAGCCTTGTAAGATGTAAGCGCTTGGACTTTATGTGTGTGTACCAAAAACTCCATCTTAGGGTATAACTGAACTAATTAGATAATTGTCATGAGGAAAAAAATCACACAAGCAAAGCTTCTCATATAAATTGCTTCAATTGGGTATTGCAGTTTTTCACTTTGAATTGGTGGAAAAATGTTTGGATTGCATTGGTCTCTCTTTTATAGGTTGGAAATCTAAATAACTTGATTCTTTACTATGGAATTATTAGAGATATCATGTGTCGGTGATATGAATATAGGGGTACCCCGAGGACGTGACAAAGGCCCCAGAGGGGGTGCATTACAGTACACACGACAACCAAGTCTGGCACGGGACTTGGAGGCCATTGCCTTGAGCCAAAGGATTAGGCCCCAAGGCAGCCATGTGGCCACCCGGAGGGGTCGGCCCGGTGCGTCGCCTGGAGGCCGAACCCCTACACCAAGGGCTTCTGGTAGATCCCGAAGCCCCATATGTTTTACGCCGAGAGGCTCGGGTCGATCCTGAGCCCCCTGCGCACCCCGTACCCTTCTTTTTTTTTCTCTCTCTCTACCTACTCGAAGGGGAGGAGAGGTGGTGCGGGCTGTCTTCGAACCACCGCGTTTAAGACTACAGGGGGAGACGCCTGCCCCGTCGCGTTAATGGCGATGTGAGGCGCGGCTGTCAGCCCCTCATCATCACCTATTCACCTCTTGGTTCGAGGGAAAGGGGGGTGGGCGATCAAAGTCTTCCCTCGGTGACAGTGCACTGACAGCGCTAACACCGTGTGACAGCATACCTCTCCGCCCCGTCTCCGTCGTATTTAATGCGACGGACGGCTGCATGGCAGAGGGGCATGAGTACTCTACCTCTCCTACTCCTTGCCTAGGCCAGTCAGTGGGACGCTGATAAGCGGGCCCTGCTACTGGTTGGGTAGGATGACATCCCCAAGCATCAAATCTTCGGTGACCTCTCCGCCCGTTTTTCTCGCCGACCACCGTGACGTGGCAACAGGGAAGGGAGGCATGGTAGCACAGGCGACAAGATAGGACAGGCATGCCCGCTCCAAGTTTGAGAACATCCCTCACACATGAAAAAACAGTAGAGGACCACTGTGGTGTCCCCTTGAACTATAAAAGGAGGCCCAAGTCCATTGTAGAGGGAGGCCGGTTGGACCGAAGAAACCCAGATATCACTTCGACCACTAGCTCTAGCACGACGAGGGAAAGAACTCCTCCTTGTAATTCATCCTTCACCACATAGTGCAAGAACAGGAGTAGGGTATTACGCTTCCCTGGCGGCCCGAACCTGTATAAATCTCTGTGTCTTGTATGCGTAGCAGGATTTTCCTTCCTGCCCACCTTCTTCTTCCCCTCAACTCAGGCCTTGGCATTCCGCACCCCTATGCCGAACCAAAAAGGGTCCCCCGGATCCCCGCGTGTCGTGCTCACGCACCGATATCATGAATTTATTATAACGGAATTTACCTAAAGGCTGAAAAGAAAATGTGATAAATATGTCTGACAGGTGTAGATTAAATTACCCAACAGTAAAATTGAATCTTCTTGTACTTTGCCCATACAATAATCCAAAAAAACCTTTTGATCCGGTGTTTTTATCATCTTAGATAAGATAAAATGTTTGTAATATATTAATTTTTGAAACACAGGTATATGATGTTGTAAGATATCGGATAAACCGCATGAGGAAAAAATTGAAGGATGAGTTAGATGACAGAGATACAATTCAACATTATATATGTCCAAACTGTAAAAGAAGGTATTAAGTATACTTTTGATTATTATGGAGCTATATTACCAAAAAAAGATGAAGCTTACATTATTCTTACTTTTTCAAACTGCAGGTATTCAGCATTTGATGCACTGCAACTTCTAAGCTATAGGGATGATTGTTTTCACTGTGAGCATTGCAACAGAGAACTACTAGAAAGTGAAGAGTTTGTTGGAGACAATGCAAAAAAGCATAGCCATGATAAATTGAAGGATATGCAAAAAAGAATGGAGGTACTTTTAGTACAGCTTACTATCAAAATATCATACATCAAATAATATTGTTTTGCCTAGGTTCCTCATATCAAACCACCTTGCGTTTTTAAGAAGTCTAAATTAGTTTATCTTTATTTGGACTAACAAGTTTGTCACCTAGTAAATTATTCATAAACTCTATGAATCTTATATTCCACACAAAGACAATACTAACGTTTGGTAGCTCTCTACCCATTGACGCATTTGTGATAGTAGCATGATGGTAATATGTTGTTTCATTGTCGTGAGAGTGTCTTTTTTTTAACATGAACCACATATTTTCGCATCTTGTTAACCACATATTTTCACATCGATAGCAAAGAAATTGTTTCTATGTATTGATCATGTCATCTATGAAGCATCACTTCGCTGATCACTTGTATATGCTTATGAAGTTACTGCATTTATCTCACATATAAAAGAAATGTAATGGTGTGTTTCCTCTGATATTGACTAAGCGTATATGTTTTCCTGAACGCCAAATTTATGTATGTTCTATAATCTTCTTGATATTGTGGATTGTGATGTTTTCCTTTTTTAGATTTCTACATTAACATTTGAACATATATGAATGCATGAGCAATTGAAAACATTGATAGAACTGCTTGACAGGGTAAAGGATATTTCTTTTCCATATTTTGGGAGTTTGCAACATTGGGAAAGAGCAACTATAAACACATCCACAAATGATGCATTTGGTTCATCTCTTAATAGCGTTACACCAATGCCCTTCCTTGGAGGGTTAGAGGTAAGGTTGGTATATGAGTTAAGGTGCAAATGTAGATAAATATGAAGCCAATAAAGACAATATTGAGGCATATACCATGATCATGGTGTTATGATGACAATACCGTTAGAACTTCTATGCTTTTTAAATATCTCCTAGCTTTATAGATGGAAATGAAATAATTGTTTATGAGGATTTAGACCCCGTGGCTACTAATTTTTCAAATTTTCTTTATCTAAACTAGATACTACACTACCTGATTAGCCCATTTCTCCTTTTTCTAGATTGAAGTAAAAAATTTAGGAAGCGCTAGTGCACAAGAAGGTGTTGAATCTAGTATGCAAAGCATAAAGCCATTGCCCTTGTGGATGAATTGTACAGGTACATACCTCATGAAGGAGCAAAAAGAAGAAAACAACCACGCTGCAAATCTAGACTAAAGCTCAGAAGCCAAAAGTGACCAAAAACAACTATTGATGGGAGATGAGAAGAATGGCATACAAGTGAGCTCATAAAATTTGTGTTCCATCATCAATGGTATTTTCCACAATCAAGCACAGTAAATGTTAAATATTAATCCTCGTTTTATTTAATGGTGTAGGAGGCATATGCAAAAGCTTACTATGAGGCTATACAAAGAAGACTGGAAGAAAGTAGAACACAAGAAGAAAACATGTCATGTATATCTAATCATCCATTTATTTTTCTAGTGTACAGTTAGAGAGGCAATTAGGTGCCAAATCAAAACGTGATGATAGTGTTGAATCTGATGATGATAGAATTAAATTGAAAGTGAAGCAACCAACAGGTACTTCTTGATCAAAGCTTGTGTTCCTATTACAAGCCTTTCTTTTTTAAAAAAAATATTAATCATGCTTTTGCTTTAACTGTTCTAGATGTAGTCTATCATTTTCATGATCTTTGTAGTAATCTAGTTATATACTTTTTGTCCTCATATAATAAAAAGATAATTATTTGTTAACATTGTTTCAAATGTGTACGATATTGCCACCACTTTTTAGTGAGGTAGCTTATGACATGGCATGTTTTTGAGATTCTCATGTTAGTTCTCAAAAAAGTTATTTGAGTCACGAAATGTTTTATATTGAATGATCATTGGTGTGATGATATTTAGCTTGTTGAGCTTCACCTTATCTTTTAATGTGACGGCTTTAGATCTAATGTGTTTAAACTAATGCAGGGAATATAGGAGAGGTATATAAGTTGGATGATCTGAATATGGAGACCCAACAATCGAGTAATGATAATGATGGCATTGAATGGCAAGAGGGCTAAAAACCTGCTTTTTCTCAATATCGGAGTACATTGATTGGTCCAAGTTTGAAATACAAGGATCCTAGGACTAATGGCTCAACTTATCAACATTACCAATAGGGTGGGCAGTGATAAAATATGTATGCCATTTTTCTCATCTCCCATTAATAGTTGTTTTCCTTTTCTATATTTTCCATTTCAAGGTTTAGCATAGTAATGCTGCGATGAATATGAAAGTAGTTTGAAGATTAAGTTTAGCTTTCTATATTTTCCATTTCAAGGTTTTGGAGGATTTTTGGAACAAAAGCTTTTGGAGATGTATCTCCTGCTAAGGTAGTCCAATACTACAATTATTGAGGATCAATAGTGAATGATAGATTGTAGTGATGATGTGGTATTTATATGACGAGACTATGGCTGAGGCACTCGATATTTGGCAATGGAGACCCGTTCTCTGATTCTTCGTGGGGATTCTCCTATTAGGTGACAACGATAGTTGCAATTTATAATCCATGGCTATTGGCATGGGAGAAAACCCACCACCATCGGGTTTGACGGAGGCAGGGATGATCCTACACCCTCCAAACCCGCTCCCCACGGAGACCCACATATATACATGCTGTCAGCAAGCCTAGTGCAAATAAGTGCACTTTAGCCCATGAAATAAAGGCCCAATAGCTTGAGTATATAAGCAAACTCCTAACCCTAACCATCTCGGTCCACTCCATCCCTCACTCCACCTCCCCAACCGCTGGACCCAAATCTCGTCGTCCTGAGTGTAACCACTTCGCCTCCTATCGTCTAATGCACAATCTCTCAAATTTCTGCGTGCCATCGCCCAGCGTTCGGCACATCGCCGCCACATCATCCGATGTGTCGCTGCCTGGTGTTCGTTGCGTCGCCGCCATGTCGTCTGCGGCGCTGCCACCTACGTGCCCCCGTCTTCCCTATCCCTTGAACTCCCGCCGAAGCTGCAGATCGAGATCGAAAAGAGTTGTTGCTACTAGCCTGCCAGGGGATGGGGATGGAGGCTCCACGGTATTTTTACCCGCATGGAGATGGTGATGGGGAAATTGATCCCACGTCATGTTTTAAGGGACGGTATTGGACTCGCTACGTAGTTGCCTCGCTTGTGTATCCTTTTGGCCCAAGAAGGTGAGGAGAAACAAAGATGGCCAAGTCACGTCGGGCCCGAGTCTGATCAATTAAACAAGGAGGAGTTGTGTTGGGTCCGATCGAGTCACACGAGTCATTAATTTTTGTCTATATGTATTATAAAAATTAAAGGTGTTTTTTTACTCACCCTCCTTGGTACATCGTGTTGAGTCTGATTCCACCCATGCATTAGATTGCGTTGTCCGTCTGATCGCTTGTTTTTCATACATCGCACTACGTTTTTGTATGCCTTGATGAGTGGTGGGCCTTCCCAACTCACGTGGGCGTGGGCCTGCCCATGTACACATGCACTTGAACTGAGCCGTACTCTACTTCCGTTCCATCTTGATTTTTCTTGCTAGCCGCATCCACCACAATCAATACAAGTCCGTACATCAAGATCATTCACGTACGCTGACAGATGTGTCTCCCGCTGGTCCTCACCATTGCTCATCTCCGCCCCTAGATTCCTCATTATTGAGACTTGAACTCTGCCGGCGGCAGCTGCAGTGAGGGGAGCTAGGCTGAAGTGTAAGTGGCACGAAGGCAAGCAGAGATGTTGTCTCCCTGGAGGATGCGACATGCTTTCTTCCCCTGTTGCCTCTCCGGAGTCATGCCAACCCCATCGATTGATCTTTCGACAAATTGTTGCCGGTTCTTTTGTGGAGGGAGACGACATAGGTGGGTGGTGTGTAATGTTTCCAAAAAAAAAAGTTCGAACTTTTACTCAATGCGCTCGGCCAAGTAGTGTTTTATCATGCTCTCCTTCCCAATTGCACGGACACGATCTTCTCTGTCTCACCACATTTTTCCTCCCCAGTTGCAGATAGAAACAGAGATCGAGAAGTCTTGGCATCTCAATCCATGGCTTAAACGTCAGCATCAACATCATTCCTTTTTCAGAACTGTCCGAAGGGCCGACGGCATAAATATGCATCCGTTGATCTCAACCTGACATTCAATTTCTTCTACACTGTCTCTCAGGATCATGCCATCAATTTGTTTTCACTTTTTTCCAATCACAAGTACAAATACACATGGACTACACGTTGATTTGTTTGAGATGGTGAGTTTCTGATGACGACTACGCGATTTCAGGTAGTTGTTGCTCCTACCTGATTCTTTACGGCTCTTCAAGTACTCTGATATGTGACCATTGCTCGCTTGTGCAGGAGTCAGGAGGCAGCAAAGATTATTTTGGATTTTTGTTTATGTTTATTGTTTAATTTTGGTCAGCATGAAGCAAATGCAAATGTTAATAAGTTTCTCCACAGTATTTTATTGTACCAAAACTAAAAGCTATGTATGCGGGTGGTGGGGTGGGGGCGAGATTAGAGATCTAACATTTTACAAACGTCATTTATTGATATATCATTTTACATATATTAGCTTCCGAATGTCATTAAGAAATAGTATCATCTGTAAGTTTTATTTACAGATATTTCATCTTCAAATTTTATTTACTTATATATCACACTCTGAATGCCATTAAGGAAATACCATTCACAATTTTTAATGTAGGCCATGTTTCTTTCAGTTTCGAAATATTGTAATCCACATTATTATGAGTAATCTAAAAGAAATAAACAAATTATTGGAACAACTTTATCTGGGGTCCATATTACCTTGCCATCCCACACACCCTTTAGACTCGCAAATAAAATAATTCACCCTGCAATAATTTAGGGAAACAAACTGCTCACGGCTTATTCTCCTTCATATAAGAATTCAACTTATATAGTAACATACCTCAATAATATAGATTACAATAATCCTGAGTGAAAAGAAACACTGCCTTAGTTTTGAGATATATTGTTTGAAGTGTCATTTTTAATATAAATGATAAAGAAATATAGTGTCTCACCTTCATCTACGTAGATGACTTTAGGTATCCCATTGCAACCACATACAGCTTGCTAGTTAAACATATACTTTGAGTAAATTGGATTTTTCATTGGTAAAGCATATCTTGTTTTACTTTGCACCGGATTTAGCGGATAATTTCATTTTGCACTAGGGTGTATCAAAATAAGTTTCACTTTGCATCAGATTAACATAAGATAAGTCACTAAAATTATAACATTTTTACTTAATTTTAAAAATATGAAAACAACTTCATAAAACATAGCTTAAAAACTCAATTTTTCATGCACCACTCATATATTTGAAAAGAAAAATCAATGATATGATAGAACCCAATGTAAAGTGAAATTTATTTTGACGAACCCCGGTATAAAGTGAAAGTATGCACTATACCTAGTGCAAAGCAAAATAAGTTATACTTTATCTGGTTCAAAGTATAATTTACTCTATATTTTTTAAATTCAATTTCTTCTCTAATGAAGGAGAAACTTGTGTGCTGAAATTTTTAACATACACAAGATGTTTTGCACGCTAATATTTAATTATTAATAGATACATGTAACAATGTAACTTTTTCTAAAAAAATAATAAAAGAATCTGGGTTCAGATGTGACACATCCTAATAGAATGAATATGGACAAACGAATATAGACAGACCTCTGTCCAGATTTTTTGTACTGAATATATCACCTCACCCGAAATGCATATATGTATGGACGGAGGGAGTAATCTTTATGGAGAAAGTGGAAACTTGTTTATATATAAACACATAGGGGTTATGTGATGTTGTGTACTAAGCACACAAGAAATTAGAAATCACATCTTAGGGTATAAATGAACTATAATTAGATAACTGTCATGGGCCAAAAATCACACAGAGTGAACTTTTTCTTATATAAATTATTTTAATTGAATATTGTATTTTTTTAGCATGCATTGGTGTGAAAATTGTTTTGATTACATTTGTTTCTCTTGTATAGGTTAGAAATATAAGTCACTTGATTTTTTCTATAAAAATATTAGATATTATATTCCATTAAAATAGAACAAAGTAAGATAAATCTGTTTGTCACCAATGCTAGAAATAAAATTATTCAATTCTAGAGTTAAATAAAAGTTACTTTTACCCTGCCCATAGAATGATCCAAAAACCCTTTTAACCTGATAATTTTATCATATAATATAAAATGTTCTTAATATGAATTTGTTTTCTAAAATATATGTATATGATGTTGTAAGATATCACCATATAAGTAAGAAAAATGAATGATTACTACTATGGAATGTGCTCCAAACCTTAAGTTATAGTAAAATGGGCTCCTTATTTGCTAGATATCAATTGCTTTATGCTGTCATACTATTAATTCAACCTAAATAACATAATAACCCAAACTGTCATCTTGTTATAGTTTTTCAGTTATTTTTTAAAATTTATTTATATATAGTTGTGTTTGTTGTTAGAGGAGGTCCAAAACATATCATCTGTCAAAACTCTTCGGTTAGGCATAGAATTTGTATATCAAATTCAAAGAATTGGTCTTCGTAATCTTGAGTGATTTCTAGAGTTACCAGAACTTGTTGTTTTGGTATGATTCAATCTCGTGTAACATGTTCAATACAACCTCAATCTATTTGATCAATTGTAGTGTGTCACCGATTTGTTTTGTAATGTTTTTGTAGAGGATGGACAACAATGTCTATGATGAAGAATTTAACATATTTTTTGATGTCTCTTTTCTGAGTCTTGATCGTGTTTCGTGTGTTAAAGGCATGGATGTAATATTTTGAGTTGAAGGAATTTTGTGGCGGACCAGCTGAAATGGACATTGTATATGCTATCCTATAGTACCATATTCAGAAAATTTATAAACAACAATGTATGTGAAAGGGAAAGAGGTGGACCATGTTTCACAATCGGATTCAAAAAATCTATCCAACGCCAAATCAGGCAACGGGGTTTGAATGCCTAGATACAGTTTCTTTCGTTCAACATGAGCTTTGTTGATACCAAATTTCTAGTTAATGAGTAAAATAGATGGTATGTTATACACAAACCAGGAAATTTTGACAAGAGCCGTGAAAGATACTCATAGGCCTGTTTAAATATTTAACCAACCTTCAAGAGTTTTTACTGTTAATTGAATGTTGTAAAGTCATTATTGATGAAGATACAAAATTCGAACATCTCTATACAAAAAAGATAATTGTTGAGACAGAGGGGCCCTAGTTACTACTGGTGATGCAACACCCAAAAAAAAGTTTTATCACGCTATTGCTCATGATGAACTAGAATACAAGATGCCCAGGGATTTGACAGCAACTATGCACAAATAGTGTTTGTACATTTTAATTCCATAAAATATTCTATACAATGTCATTTATTCCTACACCTTAGTGGAGGATGTTGTTATCTGCAAAGAACTGCATCATCTATAATGAATGTCGGCGATATGGGGTGGGGGACTCCCCCTACGCCCCTCTTCCGCCTTGGACAGGCCGGAGCCTCACTAAAATCTTCTTCTCCCACCTCTCATGCCTTCTTCACAGAGCATCCTGGCTTCAAAAGCTCTAAAGATGGGGATGCTTTGAAGGTATTTCTCCCTGGGGCGGATTCTCTTCCTCTGATGTATGACTCGCATTGTTTGGGCTCGATGGAGCTCAGGATGACTGGTTCACAAGCTTAAACGGCTATCCTTCATACCTCATGGACCCGCAAGGGAGTTCACCTCCCTCGGAGCCTGGAGTAGAAGGCCGCGAAGGGCCATGATACTCTTCATATGAGGGAGGATTGGAAGATGAGACACAAGCAAGCCTTGACTCCAAACTCCTCCCTTTCTTCGCCTTCTGGTGAAGAACCATAGGAGTAGAGCCTATAATATCAGGGCAGACTTGACGTCTAAAGAGGGATTGTGTGCGAAGAACAAACTCATTAAGCACCCTTTAAATACAAATGATGGTACATCCCAGCAGGCCACTGCTATTGGCCTAGATTTCCGCCTCAAGAACAGCGGTGAGCTTGGAGGGCTCAAGGGGCGACGCATCTCCCTCCTCCTCATTTGGGCGCAGCTGTCCCCCCATTGCCAGCAAGGCCGGCGAGCTATCTTCACCCTTGCCATGCGGAAAAGACCACAGGGGCGAGTCACCCCTAGGCGGATGGTGCAGCCCTCCCCTGGGCAAACCCTAGACACCATGTAGCGCTTGGGGGCTGCCATGTGGCGCCAGGAGGCTGTCGTGCTTGACAAGTGGCGACAAGGGGCTGCCACTGATGCCAAGTGTCACATACGAAGGATAGAAAGCCATTTTGTACCCCCCCCTATGTAGCTAGGTTCAGTCCCCTCATACTATAAGAGGAGGACCTGACCCTAGCAAGAAAAAGGTTGGGTTGTTGTTATTGTTGTTGGCTGATTTCAAAATTAGGTCAGAGACCGTAGGTCGGCTGTCACTCGTCCTATTCAGTTTACATACACACTTCTTGTAAACGCCATCCTTGGTCCTCGACCCCTCTGAATACCTCTTGGGGGTGAGAGCTCGGGGTTTGTAGCCCTCCATATTCCACCTTATATTACCATACAAATAGGAGTAGGATATTACACCTCCCTGTGGCCCGAGCCTGTATAACCCTCTGTGTTATCTTTGTTTGATTGGTTTTGTGTACTTGATTATTCTTAATCGTTTCCATCCTTACGGTCACGTCACAATCCGTCGATAGCGCCCCCCCCCCCCCCC
>CM002479.1:1420376-1437700 GCA_000325765.3 Leersia perrieri
GCGTCGCACTGCGGCGGCGGCACCACCAAACTCCTCTTCACTTGCACCTCCATGGCAGTATACTTGGCTACTTGCTCCATTGATATTGGATATGAGTACGTAGGTGATTAGGTATAGATGCTTGTGATGGGATAGTCAGGGATAGGTGTTGTAGATGGTGCACATATATATATATATCATGGCGCCACTGGTAATAGAGTAGTATATATGTTAGTTCAGCTGTTGCCTGACAGCTCGTTAGTGCTGGATGTTTATCAATGAGGAATCACATGGAGCTTTAACTTTAATGAACACATGCACAAAAAATAGGACCAAGTTTGACCTTGAGAAGAGAGACGATGAGATCTGGCCCTAACAACGCAAATGTTATCAACGAGGATCACATGAAACTTCTGAATGAATCCTATAAGGGCAATTTAGAGAGTGAAAGACTGAATTATGGAATAATTACACTTGTATAAGAGGGTGAAGAAGCCATGGAAAATTGGAAAGTTGTAATAACAAATGTTTTAATGTACAAGCTGTCAAACAGATTTTTCTTATATGGAGGTAGATTATCGAAGGTCAAAGATCAAGGGCAGTTGTGCTAAACGAAATTTAAAAACATTGAAAAACGATAAGGCTGGGGCGATGCTTTATTTAACGTTAAGTTTAGGAATGCACGCGATAAGATCAGTTGGCCGTTTGTTAAATCAAATGATATAAGGATGCCAATTTGCCATAGGATTCCCTGCCAACTGGTGTGATTAGATAATGAAACGCTAACAAAAAAAAGTTTATCACCCCACCGGTTAGAATATCAATGTCTGTGATCAGCACGGTTTCCCACCCTAATGGAAACGGACCAACGATTAATCTGCTCGTTTGATAGATGCTCTTGTGCCTGACGGGATGCTGGCAGTGCATGGTGCATGTGGCTGTTTGCATTTTGCAGATGTAGCTCAGCTCTTGCCAGTTGCAATTAACAACAGTTCAATCTGTTCGCCCATTCAGATTCAGTTATGTATATTCAGTAATGCAGTTGCATGCCATGCTTGACTAGCTTGTTCGTTGGGCTCTCTGCCTTTTTCGATCTCTAAGACTTTAAACATTCAACAGTGCTTGCGTATGTATATACATGTAGGGTCTCAGTTGTACAGGGGACAAAAATACCTACTACAAGTACTACAAAGCGGGTATATTTTGCGCATGTCGTACGTGCAGTGCAGATAAAGCAGACTCTGGTCAAGATTGACAGATTGTGTGTGTATTTTGGGTGGTATTCCCTTACTCGCTGCCATCGTGCCATGCACAAAGAAGCGCAACAAGCTTCTTGGGCTTCCTCAGAAATTCAAACGGTGTCGAGTCCAACGGTTAGTAGTTGGACCCACGCTTTCAAACTTCAACGCTACGTAGTTGGGCCAACACAGCGTATCTCGCCTTTTAGCTTAATTGGGCTGACACAAATGCTCTAAATCTCTCTTTCAATATGCCTTATTTGTAATTCCGAAAATCGTAGATTATATTCCTACTATAACTTTTTTTCTTTTTCTCTGGTAATAGAGTTGTGTGTGTGTGTGTCATTACTTGCAATTAGTTTAGGTCAATGGACGTGCTGGGATGTTATCAATGAAGATCTCCTGGAGCTGTTGAACAAACAAGAAGAATAAGACTGGAGTGTGTTTGATGTTGACATTGAGAAAGAACACGATGAGATCAAAGGTGGGATGATGTATCATTGAGTATCTCATGGAGCTTTTGAACGAATTCCATCTGTAGATTGAAAGGCGCGCGGAATCATGGAATAATTGCACTTATATATACCAAAATGTACGGAAGTCATGCTGATTTCAGGCCTATGTCTATTGAATGTGAGTCGTAAAAGTTTTAATGAACGAACTAACAAACATCTTTTCTTAAATGGAGATATACTAGCTACAAGGGTGAAGGTGTGGTTGTGCTACATATATGAAATCGTAAATCATTAAAAAAAAGATAAGATGGTTGTGATTTTTGCCATTGACTTTCAGAAAGACACGTGGTGAGATCAAGTGGCCGTTTGTTTTGTAAAACGATGCATGCAAAGAGATTCCCTAAGATGCGGTGGGATTAGATAATGAAACATGCATCAACCCAGAAATCCTTGAGTGCATTCCTAATTTGATGGATTTTATTTTCATAAATGATAATGTAAGAAGTCATTATCAGAGATGTAATTATAGCCTCAACAGAGTAGCTCCGAAACCAGTTCTAAGAGAGAGAGACGATATACAAAGAAAGAGAGCCCTGTGTGATCTTTATATTATGATCTCTTACTGGCTCTCTCAAAAATCCTCTACGGATCCCTAAAAATATAAATCGATGGAGGGGAATCATAATGTGATTCAATTGCCTGCAGAGAAGAGTGCAAGAGGATGCCACCATCTGCAGTTGATCACAAGTAATGTTGAAGACATCAAAGTTGGCAATCTCAGGGTCCTCCCTCATCTACACCGACAAAAGGAACAGAAGAGGGGAGCAACAACCATGCAGCACTAACGCTTCTTAAAATCCGGCCAGTTTACCGCCAAATTCCGTATTATAGTTAGTTTTGGTTATTATGTTTAAGCTAACTTCCAGATGTTACAAAATCGGGAAGTGCAGTGAATGACAATGATAGGGTATCATTGTCGATTCACCACGGTTTTCTCACCCTAATGGAAGTGAACTTTTAGCGACGCGGTACTACTGGTTTACTGGTTCAGAGCATAAATGGACAATGACAAACCCTATTATTGTTCGTTCATGCCATGAATAGACTTATCAACAGTCCAGATCGACATGTCTATCGAATTGACAGTGATATTCAAATAAAAAATTAAAAAAAACCAGCTTATTAGGTGATTATGTAGTATAAACCAGGATCAATTTCATGTCTTAGAGCAGGGACAATAGTGAGCTATTAGCCTACCACGACAGATTTAAAAGTGAGCTGGAGGAGAGTGGTGAGAATAATGGTCGATTATATAAGAGCCGGCTACACACAATCTCCAATGTAAAGTGCTCACTTTCTACCACTCATTGCAAGAGAAAGAACATGGCATGGGAAGAAAAATAATAGTTTAAAGAAAGAATGCATGGACCACCTAATATTTAACCATGGCTGATGTGACATGGCATATTTTGGAGTAGACAATGGGCAATGCTATTAAACTTGCTCTTAGCCCGTTTGAATCAGCCTAGGAGGATGGATTATTCTAGACACGTAAAACGAGAAATATCATTAGCACATGGTTAATAAAACTGTTTTAAACTTTAAAATGGATATATATGATTTTTTAAAGAAAATTCTATATAAAAAGTTTTTTTAAAAATAATGCATCATTTAGCGGCTTGGGAAGCGTGCGCACAATAATTTAGGGATTGGCTACTTGCAATATATTGAAAAGAACTCGGCCTTAGAGTAAGTTTAGTAATAGAGCTAATTAACTTGTCAGTTATAGGCCCACTTATAGCCAATATATATAATAATAGGTAAGCTATAAGATTGGCTATAATTTTCTAATTATATCTCTTTCTCTCACATATATTTGTCTTGAGACATGTGTAAAGTTAGCTCTTGTACGTGAGCCAACCTTTTTTATTTTTCATTGTCTTATGAAATTAATAATAGTCACTAAAGGTTGTTTGCATCGTAGGTGTCAGTGTATCACTAGCTCAGCTATTGCAATTAACAACAGTTTAAATTTAGGTAGGCATAAATGTGTTCACGCATTAAGAAGTCATTCGGTGATGCAGCTGCATTGCATGCTTGACTAACTTGTTGGCTCTCTCGATCTTTAAGACATTCAACGGTGCGCGTGTACGTATATACGTGCAGGGTCTCCTTGCCATTCAACTTGTTTGCAAAGATCGTATCGAAACTCCTTGCCAACCGGCTGGCTCCCCTCATGAACTTTAGTCTCGCAAAATCAAAGAGCTTTCATCCGCAAACGAGCACTTCATGACAACTTTCTGTTTGTTGAAAACTTGATCGAAAAATTCCACAGGAAAAAGAAACCAATGTTGTTTATCAAAGTAGACATCTTGAAGGCGTTCGACACAGTGAATTGGCCCTACCTCCTTGAAGTTCTAATAAAATATAGTTTTGGGCAAAAGTGGTGCAACTGGATCTTAAGCCTTCTTGAAACGTCATCTTCCAGAATCCTTGTCAATGGGCACCCAGGGGATGAAATTGACCATTCAAGGAGAATTAGGCAAGGCGACCCAATCTCCCCTCTGTTGTTTGTACTCTCTATGGAGCCACTTCATCGTCTCCTTGCTGCAGCGGAAAATGAAGGCCTCTTGAGTCCTTTTGACAGCCGAACAAGCAGATTCAGATGCTCTTTGTATGCTGATGATGTTGCTTTCTTTGTTTCCCCCTCTGAAAATGAACTGCTAGTGCTTAAAAAGATCCTTGGCCTTTTTGCCGAAGTAAGTGGTCTGCACGCCAACCATCTAAAAACAGACATATTCCCAATGGCTGGTGATGGTCTCTCCATTGATTCCCTTCTCAGCAACTTCCCGGCAAATATCAGTTCTTTCCCTTGTCGATATTTGGGACTCCCTCTGCATTTCAGGAAGCTAAGAAAAATTGATTTTCAGCCTTTCATTGATAAATCGGGTGCCAGAACCCCAGGATGGAAAGGATGTTTCTTCTCTTACCCAGGGCGTGAGCTTCTAGTTAAATCAGCCATCACTGCAACAACAATCTTCCATTTATCGGTTATCCCGCAGAACAAGTGGCTTTACAAGAAGATTGATAGACAAAGACGTGCCTTCCTTTGGAAAGGAGACGACGCTGATAATGTCAGTGCCGGAAGTTCTCTTGTAAACTAGCAGCAGGTATGTCGACCAAAGGAATTTGGTGGCCTAGGGATCCTAGATTTGGAAAAATTCTCCCGCGCTCTTCGAATCCGATGGCTATGGCTCGACTGGACTACTGAAGGAAAACCATGGTCTGGACTTCCTCTCCCTTGCAACGACATGGATCGAGAGTTCTTCAGAGCAAGCACCTCTATAGTGATCGGTGATGGCGCTAAAACGAGATTTTGGCATGATCTTTGGATCGACGGCAAATCTGTCGAGCATCTTGCGCCAACGATCTATCGACTAGCCAAGAGAAGAACAAGTTCGGTCAAGCAAGAACTTTCTGACAATCATTGGCTTAACAACCTACACCCGATCACAACTATTGAAGAAATTGAGGAGCTTGTGTCCCTGGCCGCTAATCTCCAACTGTTTAATCTCCGACAAGACACAAGTGACTCCATCACTTGGAAGTGGAGCTCCACCGGCACCTACACCGCCAAAAGTGCTTACTTAGCACAGTTCAAGGGACTGACGACAAATCATGTTTTCAAACCACCGTGGGAAGCATCTGCGGAGCCAAAACACAAGTTTTTTTGTTGGCTTGTCCTTCACCAAAGAACACTGACAACAGAAAACTTACTCATCACACACTTACCTTATGATTGGATCTGTTCCCTCTGCCGTGAAGCATTTGAGGACTGCTCGCATCTTGTGCTATCTTGCAGGTTCACAAAACTAGTCTGGCAGCAAATATCGAGTTGGTTTGATATCCCCCTGATCTTCAACCAACCTGCCTCTGAAAACCTTGCAAATTGGTGGAATCTCATGTCTTGCACTCAAAAAACTGAAAGAAAGAAGGTCATTGGCCTTCTTCTTTCCACCTGGTGGCATATATGGCTAGAACGTAATAATCGAATCTTCAGAGACCAGCACTCCACCTCGCTTCAAGTCGCTTATAGAATTAAGGAAAATAGGGCTTGTTTTGACTTAGCGAGAACATCAACCTAGGTTGGTCGGATCGCTCTTGGCCTAACTTTGTTAGTGCCAGTTGTTTTTTTTTGCTGGACCAGTCGCCTGTGACTGGTAGGGCAATCATGTACATTTCCTGTAAAATTCTTTTGTTCTCCTTCTAATATACTCGGCTGAAAGCCGTCTCCAGTTCAAAAAAAAATACGTGCAGGGTCTCAGTTGTACGGCGGATAAAAATACCTATTACAAAAGTACTATGAATCGACGTATATGAACGAATGGATAGAGCAGAGCAGAGGTCAAAAATTAATTGCGCATGATTTGAAGGTTGAACCGATCTGGGCCATTCCTGCGGCAAGCAGTTGGGCTGACGTCTATAGCGCGCGTCATGTTAGTTGGGCCAGCACACGCTTTTCTCAAAATTTTTTGGAAAGGTTCACTTTCGTCTTCCACTTTGGGTTGAGTTTGATTCACACTCCCTCAACCCCAAAACTAAAACCCATGATAGTACATATCCCTAACTTTTAAAACCATTGCAAATTGACTTTTTAGGTCGTATAGAGAGGTTTCAGCTAATGTGACATGTTGACCCACTCTTCACTGGATATGGTGTCTATGCAGCGTTTATGTGGTACCCTAATTAGAAAAAAGACATGCAGTCGACACTATGTGTTAGTGAGACAGTAACATATTTCATCCCTTCCTTATCTATCCCTGCTGCCCTCTCTTCTCTTTTAATTTCCTGATTCTCTTGACGAGGACTTAGCGCCTCAACAATGGACATATATAGTGGCATCCACAAAGCTCGAGATCGCCAATCCTTCCGTAGAAAGATGGCAACATTGGTGGAGGAAAGGAGGAGCCAACAAGTTTGAGCTCGCTATCTTGTTTGCAGGGAATGCGGCAATGGTGATGAGTGTTCAGCGAGAAGAGGGCCATGGTGGTCCGCAAAGGCAAAGGAGGAGAGGAAGAAGATGAGGGAGAGGGAATGAGATCAAGAAGCGAGGTGAGGGAGTCGGCAAACTTAAACATGCCACATATTGTTTTTATATGGTATAACTATACAACCGGCAAATTTGATCATTTGGTCTGAACCTAAACATTTCGGTGCTTTAATTCCACATAAGGAATTATGTGTTTGTAATGGCTGGCCTTCGGGTTTGTTAATACACAGTAGCACAGTGCACTATATGCAATCAGTACGGTGCTAGCTAGAGCTAGCTAGAACAAAATAAAATCAACATAATTGCTACCGATGAATCGATTATTGACCAAAACCTCCTGGTCAACGCGAAACCATCTTCTCATCCGAAGGTCCAACCTAAACATTTTTTTATCCTCCATTAGTGCATTAAACTAATATTGCCGGCAGTGCAGAAATATACTTGTTCATGAAACAGTAGTATACATGCATACCGTAATCGATACCCTAGCAGGAGTGGTAATTAACTCCGTTTTACTGCATGATTAATTATTTGGACCATCTGGCTTAGGGTCACACTAATCCATGGTGTAAGCAATGTTGGCAAACTCCTTGGCGTGCTTCTCCCACAACACCACGAACACATCCACCCCTCCATCTTTTTTGAGGCTCGGCATTACCACCACTGCTCCGTCCTGAGGAATCTTCCCCGGCAAAATCCCGGCAAGCCGACCGCCACATCCCAAATCTAGCTTGTGCAACTCTAGATGCAGCCAGCTATCCGAGTCAATGTTCGGTGACAACATGCCAAGCTCGTCGTACTCCGTGGTGGCCGTCTCAAGCGGCTCGTCATCGTCGCCGTGCAACACGCCGAAGTCAATGAAAGACAGGAAATATTGCCGGTCAACGGCTCGGATTCCCGCACGGAGAAGCGCTGTCGCGTCCGCGAGGGTGCCGGTCATCAACTCCCTCACGGTGGCTCCTGAGCTTGCGCTAAGGATGAGGTTGCCGAAGAAACCCTCCTTGGGCACGGCTCCCGTGTCGCCGAGACGGCCTCGGCCGCTGACCGCGACGTTGACCGACGTGCGCGTGTCAGCGGCGAGCCCGCGCACGGCTGTGATCTTCCTCCACACGTGTGCCGTCACGGTCTCGAACGTCGTGTACTTCTCATGCACACGTCGCTTGAGCTCCGCGACGAACTCGCTCGGGTAGTGCAGCACCAAGTTGTCTATCTCGGAAGGGTCAACAACGACGCGGACGGCGGCATCAGTAGCGTCATGACTCCTCGCGACAGTGGCGCCGTCGCGAGGCAGGAACTCCTTGTCATGGTGCTCGAACTCGCAACGCAGCGGGTGGCGTGGCGAGAGCTCGCCTGGGCCGTACGGGACAGGACGGTCAATCTCCGTCGACGTGCCACCGTGTCGTACGGCGTCGGTCCACGCGTTGAAGAAGACGTTCATGGAGAACCCATCGGCGGCTTGGTGGTTACACGACGCAGCGATCACGAGGCCACCGCACGCGAACCGGTTGATCTGTATCATCAGCACGTGCTCCATTGGCGGCCAACCACCCGGATTGTTTGGCGGGTGGAGCCCCACAAGATCCGGCGACGGCACGAGCGGGAGAAGATCGGACAAAGATGACGTCACCTTGGTCTCCACGACGAGCGCGCCGGCGCCGCCTCTGCCGGTGACAAAGCACGGGCCTCGACGATGGCCTTTATGCTCGTGCTCTATGCGTGCAGTAAGGATCGGGAAGTGTGGAAGGGTTGTGGAGAGAGCATCGAGGAGAGAGTCGATGGTTGGGTTGGGTGGAGAGAAGGCGAATAGGACGGTGACATGGTAGCTCGGCGCGACGAGGTCGAACACGGTGAAGGGCACCTCCTCCACGTCGCACTGCGGCGGCGGCACCACCAAACTCCTCTTCACTTGCACCTCCATGGTAGTATACCTCGATTGATCGATAGCGATTAGGTATTGATGCTTGTGATGGCTACTCAGGGATAGATGTTGTCAGTGGTGCACATATAGGCTATATATAGCATGGCGCCGCTGGTAATATAGTATGTCAGTTAATTAATAGAGTAAGTATATTCATTCAGCTGTTGCCTGACAGCTCGTTAGACGCGCTGGGATGTTTGTCAATGAGTAATCGCATGGAGCTTTAATTTGAATGAACACACACACACACACACACACAAAAAGAGAGCAAGTTTTCTATATGGCTGTTTGTCTGTATTAGATGAGAAAAGGAAGTCCCTAACAATTGAAATGTTATCAATGAGTATCACATGGAGCTTCTGGATGAATCATATAATGGCATATAGAGATTGGAAGACTGGATTATGAAGTAATTACACTTACAAAAAAGGTAAAGAAGACATGCAAAATAGTAATAACAAATGTTTTAATGTATAACCAGCTTTTCTTACAGAGAGGTACATTATGGAAGGTCAAAGGTCAAGGGGTAGTTGTGCTAAACGAAATCTAAATACATTAAGAAAGCTATAAGACTGGAGCTATGCTTTATTTAATGCTGAATTTAAGAATGCATACGATAAGATCAGGTGAGTGTTTGTTAGTTAATCAAATGATATACATCCACGCAAACGGATTCCCTGCCAACTGGTGGTGTGATTAGATAATGAAACACTAACAAAAAAAAGTTTATCACCACCGATTAGAATATCAGTGTCGCTGTGTCGGCAACCCTAATGAAAATAATGAATCAACGATTGGCCGGCACACGAGAGTATATGCTAAGTTCGTGTGCCAGATGCCTGATGGGATGCTGGCAGTGCACGGTGCATGCATGTGTTTTTTTGCATTTTGCAGATGTATATATATCTCAGCTCTTGAAAGTTTGCAAATAACAACAGTTCAAGTAATCAAGTGTAGGTACGTAGTAGTCCATCTGTTCGCGAATATCATTAATTATCTAAAAAAACCTGTTCGCGAATATGCAGTAATGCAGCTAGCTGCATGCCATGCCTGACTAGCTTGTTTGTTGTCCTCTCTCGATCTTTAAGGCATTCAACAGTGCTTGCGTATGTATATACGTGCAGGGTCTCATTTGTACGGGGGACAAAAATACCTACTACGAGTACGACGAACCGGGTGGCGGGCGCATATACGTGCAGATAAAGCAGGGCAGAGGTCAAAATTGTGTGTGTATTTGGGTGGTACTCGCTGACTCGCTGTCATGCACACGGAAGCGCAACAAGCTTGGCTGCCTGGGTTTCCCGAAAATTCAAACGCTGTCCAGTCCAACGGCAAGTAGGAGGGCCCACGTTTTCAAGCTTCAAGGAAATGCTACGTAGTTGGGCCGACACAGCGTATCTCGCCTTTTAGCTTAATTGGGCCGACACAAATGCTACTACAGGCATGCCCGCGCATCCGCTCTCCCGTTTGATCATGGCGGGGGAATTGAGTGAACTCGCTCTTAAATTTTTCCTAGTTTGCACTATTGTGTACAATAAATACTCCATGCATTTTTATTGGTTAATTGGAAAAGGGGGGATTTTATTTGACTATAAGCAGAAAAAACAAGTGCAAAACGTTCGTTAACAATCGCCGTTCAGCAGTAAGGCACCATCATCCCCTTAAAACCTAAGCTTCCGGCTTTCTCCTAATCTTCACAGGTAATCCACCCTTCATCCTCAGCGTTATCGACAGCACGTGCTCCGGCACGCCACCAGCGGCGACGTCATCCTTGACAACATCAACCACGAACTCCTCGAGCACATTGGCAACGATGGACTTCATCTGCACGTAGGCCATCTCCTTCCCGAGGCACATCCTCGGCCCGGCATGGAAAACCGTGAACCGGAACGGGCTCTCCGGCCGGAACACGCCGCCGTCGTCAAGCCACCGCTCCGGCCTGTACTCCATGCAATCCTCCCCCCAAATGGACGCGAGCCTCCCCATGGCGTACGCGCTGTACGTCACCGACCATCCCGCGCCGACGAACGTGCCGTCGGGCAGCGTGTCGTCCGCCGCGCACGACTGCGAGTCGATCGGCGCCGGCGGGTAGAGACGCATCGACTCCGTGAGCGCCGCGTGGAGGTAGTGCATCTCGCGCAGCGCGTCGAACCCGAACGCCTCGCCGCGTCGCGTTCCGGTGGATTTTCTCACGGCGGAGACCTCGTCGGCGATGCGCGACGCCACGTGGGGACGGGACGAGAGGAGCCAGAAGAACCAGGCGAGGGCAGACGCCGTCGTCTCGCGGCCGGCGATGAGGAAGCTGAGCACGATGTCGCGGAGGACCTCGTCGCTGTGCGCGTCGTCGCTCGCCACGAACCTCGACAGGACGTCGTCCATGTGGTGTTCGACGCACGACGACGGCGTCGCGCTCTGGCGGCGTCGTGCGCGGACGATGTCCATGGCGAAGGCGTGGACGTCAGCGATGGCCTTCTTGAGGCGGCGCTCGGTGCCGACGTTGAGCCACTTCTTGATCTTCCATGACACCTCGATCGGGTCAAGGAATCGGCCGACGACGAGATCCTGCGCCTCGCCGAACGCGTCCATGAACTCCGACCTGGCATCCTCCTCCTCGCCGTCGACGAGGCATCTTGGGTCGTGCCCAAACGCCACCATACAGATGGTATCAAACCCAAATCGCTGGAGAACCTCCTGCAAATCGACGACATCATCGTCACCGGCGGCGCGGCGGAGCAGCGGGAGGAATCTGTCGGCGAGCTCGGCCTGCACGACGTCGACGACGAACTTGCGCAACGAGCGGCTGCTGAACTGGTAGCTGGCGTTCTTGCGCTGCCATAGCCACTGCTCGCCGTCGGAGTTGAAGAGGCCATGGCCGAGGAAGTCCTCGAGCATGCCAATGGCGTGCTCCCCTTTGGGATAATTGGCGAAATTGTTGCGAAGAATGTGCTCGACGTCGGCCGGGTTGCCGGTGATGATGCCGGTGCGCATCCCGGGGATCCAGAAGCCCATTCTCATCTCTGGGCTGCCGACGATGAGCTCCGTCGTCCATTCGAGGAAGCGGTGGCTGTTGTTGACGAACGCCGGGAGGTGGCCGAGAAGTGGGTGAGACTTGAGGCCATGGGTGGTGGGCTTCTTCTTCTTGTCGGTCAGGATTTTGGTGAGGTGGTAGGACATGTAGAGTATTGGAGGGAGGAGGATGATCATGGAACTGTAGTAAGAGTCCATTGCCATTTTGTTCAGTACTGATCGACTTTCTTGGCTGATAGCTGGTTGACCTATGGATGAAGTGATGAAGGTAAGAGGGTTATGCAGGCTTATATACTGGTCAGTTGCATCATGAACAAATTGGCATGTCCAACTCAATTGAGCTCATGATAATTAGACTTTGAAGATCAACTCCAATTGTTTAAAGATTAAAGTTTAGATTCTGAGAAGAACTTTGTACCTGGCCATGGATAGCACATGTATGCCAAGTTGTTTCTGCTTGTTGTGCAAGACAGGGGCTTGCGTTGCAGGCAATAATAGTTTAATCCCATGGAGGATAAGAAATGTTTGGTTTTTTTGTGAAAGAGAATAAGAAATGTTTAGGTTGGAACCTTCGGATGAGAAGATGGTCTCGACTTGACTGCGAGACCTTGGTCAATCATCGATGGAATTCGGGCAGGCCTTTTACCGTTTGTGTCGGCCCAATTAAGCTAAAAGACGAGAGAGCCATGTCGGCCCAACTACGTGGCGTTGAATCACGAAAGTGTGGCCCAACTACTTGCCGCTGGACTGGAGTACTACTGGACACCGTTTGAATTCGGAGGAATATCTCCGGAAAGCCTGGTTATACAAAAACGAGTAACCAAAGCGCAAAAACAATGCTCATCTAGTCCACCATTATTCGTGCTAGCTCTGCGTGAACGTATGCGTATTAACTGGTATATTAGTATTAGTATATACAGGAGAAAACAAACATATGCGTAAACAGATTTGACTTCAACCAACCCTTGAGTGTTGTTAATTAACTGCAAGAGCTGAGCTAGTGACACATGCAAAAAAGCCAAAAAGCAAACAATCATGGCCGGTATATGCTAGTATGCTACTCCAGTATATATACACGCACCATTGATTGCCAGCATCTATCCACCCATCACGAACATGTTTCAATCGAGCAGCTACTAGAATCAATGGAGGTGCAACTGTGCAAGTGAAGAAGACTTTCGTGGTGCCGCCGCCGCAACGCGACACGGAGGAGGTGCCACTCACCGTGTTTGACCTCGTCGCGCCGGCCTACCACGTCACCGTCCTCTTCGCCTTCTCCCCTCCCAACCCACCCACCAGCGACCTCGTCGACGCCCTCTCGGCTACCCTCCCGCAATTCCCGCTCCTCACCGCGCGCCTCGATCATCATCACCACGCCGGCCGTCTTCGCCCGTGCTTCGTCACCGGCAGAGGCGGCGCCGGCGCGCTCGTCGTGGAGGCCGAGGTGACTTCGTCGTCATCGCTGTCCGACCACCTCCCGCTCGTGCCGTCGCCGGAGCTCGCTGGACTCCAACCACCGGTCGTCGAGACGCAACACGTGCTGCTGGTACAGATAAACCGGTTCGCGTGCGGCGGCCTCGTCGTCGCCTCGTCGACGCAACGCCAGGTCGCCGACAGGTTCTCCATGGGCATCTTCTACAACGCGTGGGCCGACCCCCGGTCCGTCGCAACGGCGCGCGGCCCATGATTGATCGCTTCCATGTCCCGTACGGCCGCGGCGCGCCCTCGCCGCGCCGTCCGCCACGGTGCGAGTTCGAGCACCGCGGCAAGTAGTTCGTGCCACTGATCAACGGCGCCAGCGTCGCGACGAGCCAGGGACATGGCATCCGCGTCGTCGATCCTTGCGAGATCGCCAACCTGCTGCTGCATTTCCCGACCGAGTTCGTCGCCGAGCTCAAACGGCGCGCGCAGGGCAAGTACACCACGTTTGAGACCGTGACGGCACACGTCTGGAAGAGCATCACCACCGTGCGCGGGCTCGACGCCGGCACGCGCACGTCGGTCAGCGGCCGAGGCCGTCTCGGTGGCACGGCCGTCTTGCCTAAGGAGGGGTTCTTCGGTAACCTCGTCCTCACGGCGAGCTCCGGAACGACAGCCAGGGAGCTAACCATCAGCACCCTTGCCGACGTGGCGGCGTTGGTCCGTAAGGGGATCCGAGCCGTCGATCGACGCTACTTCCGGTCGTTCATTGACTTCGGCGCGCTGCACAACGACGACGACGAGGAGCCACTTGAGCCGGCGAACATGGACGTGCCCGGTATGCTGTCGTTGAACGTGGACTCGGACGACTGGTTGCACCTGGAGCTCCACCGGCTCGACTTGGGATGTGGCGGGCGGCTTGTGGGGATTTTGCCAGCGAATATTTCGCAGGACGGGGTGATGGTGGTGATCAAGCAGACAAGGACCATGCCTGGTCTATCAAGTATGTGGCAAAACAAGTCACAAAGTGCTCAAGTGTTGGCACTTGATCAATTTAAACTTACAGCCAGGAAAAAATAGATGACAACATCACCTACAAACTCTGCGTGTGGATTTAAGACCATCCGATATGTTGATTGTGGTGCCTTTGACTGCACCACATTGAAGTCGACAAGCTCATTGATAGAGAGAAATACAACATGCAAGACCAAATGCATATAACCAGTGGCTTAGGTATGAACATTAGTCACATTGGTCATTCAGTTATTTCGATCGTAGTAAAGATATTTATCTCAAAAATATTCTATGTATTCCTTTTTTTTGCAAATTGTTTTGCCGGTGATTAGTGCCTTTCTTGATATTCACTCTAAATTCTTTATTATCAAGGACTAGTCAATGAAGATGTGCAAGGCTTAGGCTCAACATGCTTTGGCTCACTCACATGTTGGGTGGGTCACATGCTGCCACCAATCACTTTACGCTTTTGTCTTCGCTTCACATAAAAACATTAATGGGTGGTTAATGGTGTAGTAGCACAACTAGACTTATATGTTGATCTACTTTGTGCTATCTAAATAAGGTGGGACGATCCTACCTCTCCCTCATGCATACACTTGGCCAAACAACAGGAACAACTCCTCCTTAATGTGTCCAGGTCCAAACCATTTGGCCTAGAGGAGGCAGGGATGAATAGGCGATAAAAAACTCTAATGAGAATACTATTAACTTTAGATGTTTCGTAGTAACTGCAAATGTTTTGTAAATTTTGGATATTCTGAAACTGCAAATGTTTTGTAATTTTCGGATAATCTGAAATTATGAATGCACGAGCAGGCAAGGCAAGCAAATTGTATGACGGCACAAAGTAGATTGGGTGGTACAAACAACGACTATCCTATTAGTGGGCAACGTATCTAGTGGAAACCAATCTCTTCGTGCAAACTATGAAAACTTCAATCTGATCCACGCGATGTTGATCCAAAAGTGCGCTCGGGAGAGGTGGGAGGGGTGATTTGCAAAACTCAAGGGAGGTGGTAGGGATGATTTGCAAATGCGTTTTTGCAAATCATCCCTCCCACCTCCCATGAGCGCACGCTTGGATCAATATCGTGTGGCTTAGATTAAAGTTTTCTTAGTTTACACGGAGAGGTTGTTTCCACCGGATACGTTACCCTATTGGTGGCACTAACTACCAAAGCAAGAACTGAAAGAGAGATGTCACTGAGGTTCTTGTACGACGAGGTGTTGTTCCCCAAGTTCGAATATTTGAGGGAACTGAGTATAAGACATGATTCATTAGGGACCTTTGGATGGCGTTGCATTGGCCTGGAGCTGGAGGTCAATCATCTGCAGAAATGCTGATTTCTTCTTTTGTGCTACTGCCGTATTGATTGAACGGTACTGAGAAATCGAGAGGCCAAATAGCAAAAAATATGTAAGTTATACACAGGAGTTAACTGCAGTTAGACTAGCTTTGGTGGCAAAGGTTCATACTGGAGAGATGGTCCTAAGTACAAATGATAATATTATGTAGATCGAAGTGAAAAATGTTAGCTAAAAGTTCGTCCAAAGTAAAACAATTATGGCCATTTTGATTCAAAGCAGTACCAAAATTTCAGTGGTGCCAAACCTTGTGACACTACCAGCCCAAACAATTATAATATGGTGGGGGCAAGAATTGGCCACAAACCAAAATGCCCCTTACTGCCAAATGAATACTGTACAACCATCATTGATGAAGATAGGAGTACAAAATTCGAACATCTCTACAGAAAATACACAAGAATACTGACATGTGCCCCCTAGGTGCTAGTGGTGAACTGGTGATGCAACTACATGGCATTGTTCATGATGAGAAGGATGACCAAATCTGTCAGCAACTATGCACGCAGAGTGCTTGTGTAAGCTATACAATGTACTGAACTCCTACACCTATGGCTGAAAGAAACTACATGCATACATCTGTGTTGGCGGATGTTGTGCTCTGCAAAGAACTGCATCACCTGTAAGGGCCTTCACAATGGAGGCCACTTGGGCCATAGCTCTAGACAAATGTTGGGCTGAAGAAGCTGGTAGGACACAACCTGCAAGGGCCTGCCTTCACAGTATTTATGTAAGCTATACAATGTAATGAATGATAGAAGGGCAGCAAATTTACAAATCACACCCAACAGTATAGTCTAGCTGCAGCTACTACAATGTGGTGCTTAAGCAATTTTGTAGCTCTTTTTTACAAATGTGCATCCTGTCGACATTGTTGTGCCACCTGAGTCATGATTTGAGACAGAAACCAAGGAACATCAGGTTAAAAATATTCAACAGCAAAGAAACAAGCAGCAGTTTATTTCAGAAAGAATCTCCATCATTGTAGCATCAGTAGGAATTCAACCATTAAGAGATTCAAGCATAAATATCATACATGATCATGCATAACAAAATTAATACCTTGGGTGGAAATCTCTGCCAGAGATTTGGTCATGTTACAACTTAAAAGCACTTCCCGTGTTTTGATGCCAGAGAAATCTTCTGGTTAGTATGGTGTATATTGGTATTATGAAAATTCTTGTCCATTCAACCTCCAGCTGCTGAAGTAGAAGATCAAATAAAAGATCTCCCTCATTTACAAGACCCAGTTAGACAGGCCACATGCATCAAGAATTATCAAATTTCTGCTCCATTTGTTGCAAGGATTTACCCTCGAGATATTGCTGTAAAACCCTGGAGACTTCAAAGCCAACTGACTCAGCTACATATTGGTCAAACAAAATTTTGTATCTAAAGATCATCTCGAAGTCCTCTTGCCGAAATTCATTAGGAAGGATGGTCCTCCAATTCATTGATTTTCCAACAGAACAAAAGCCATAAAGAAGTGAAAGGAAGGTGATAGGATTGGGCACATAGCCCTTTTTAGACATCCTATTACTAAAATCCAATGCTTCCCTGAGCATATGATGTCTACACAGGCTGAAGATGATGGCATTGTATGCTGAATTCCTTGGATCTCCTATGTGAAGAACAAATTTCTTGAATACAACTAAAAAGGCACTCTTGTCATGCACCTCACCAGTGTTACAGCAGATTGAGTTGATGACACAAGGGGTACTATTAGTGAGCCCATTGACTAGATAATGCAGGGTAACATCATTAGGAGAACAATGGTTAAGCAACATTTTTTCAAAGTATAAAGCAGCTCTGAGTACTTTATCTTTTTTAAACAGACTACCAATTAGAATAGTATA
>CM002479.1:1445734-1463795 GCA_000325765.3 Leersia perrieri
CTGCGTCGTCGGCAGAGGATGGAACGGGTGGGTGGTGCTCGAGTCGCCGCCGATGCCGAGGGGATCGGTCGGGCTCGGCATGGCGGTGCGCGTGTCGATGGCCGGAGTGGGGAACGAGAGGGTGGTGGCCGTGGTGAGCGCCGCGGCGGTGAGGGGTCACAGCGCGGGCGGCGGCGGCGGCGGCGCGTTGGAAGGGATGGTGCTGGTGTACGACATCGCCGGCGGCAAGTGGAGCCGCGCGCCGGACTTGCCGTCAGGGTTCCGGCGAGCCGCGTGCTCCTGCGTCGAGTGCTGAGAATGTAGGTGGATGTGGCCCCGCAGTTCAGTGAGATTCCTGCTGTTTAGGTTGATAGATTGATCTATGTCAAGTAACATGGCGCTATCATGGGATTGTTTGTTGATCAACAACTGATTGGATTGCATACTGAAAACTTTTTCTCCGGTTGTTATTAGCGTTGACAGTTCAATTATATTCAAACGGAGTAGAATTCTTTAATTTTGTGCAAATTATGAGGCAAATGGTATACTCTACGAGTGATTATTCCACTGATAGCGATTGTGATCAGTTTCCTGAAACACTTTTTAGAAGGGAAAACAGCACGCGGTGGGCCGTGGGGACGGTGATCAGTCATGGTCCCATACTCCCATAGAACTGATTCGAGTAAGACATATGCCGTCTACTTCTCTCTGGCTTCCTGTGATACCAACAAGCAACAACCTGCCGTCGACTGTCGTCTCCAGCGAGTAAGTACTTGTGTTTACATTCATTTACGATTGTACTCCATTTATATTGTTCAAGCTTGCAATTTGCAATGTGGTCCTTTTCCACATGCGTGTTTCATAAATCATGATGAACGCTGCTTTGCTTCCCCACGTGATTACACGGTGAACATTGAACAAAAAGATTTCCAGTTTTACACTTTTACTGCTGTAATTCAGAAAACCGTTTGATCTGTCAACCCTATGTATATTCCTAGTTCACCTTCAGTACAAGTACATACTCTCGCGGTCTCGCCATCCAAATTCTGAAATTCGGAATCTATTCAGATTAGCTTCCTTCCGCGCGCCGGACTTGCCGTCCGGTTTCCGGCGAGCCCCGTGCGCCGGCGTCGAGTGCTGAGAATATAGGTGGATGTGGCCCTGCAGTTCAGTGAGATTCCTGCTATTAGGTGGGTCGTGGGTGGATAACATGGCACCATCGTGGGATTGTTTGTTGAAGAATAAATTTTCTTTCTCCAGTTGTTATTCAGGTAGCATTGGCAAATGCCAATTCGATTCAAACGGGAGTACAATTCTTAATTATCGCTAATTATCAGAACGAAGTACTACTCAAGCATACTAGTGATGGTTTTGTTGATGGCTACTGCATTACGTTTTCTGAAGTGTTTTCGAGTAGGATAACACGCGAGTCTGTGAGGACTGAGGTCAATGGAAACATGATCCTCTGCAGTGTTGATGGTCCATGATCTCATACTGTGTTGATGGAACGGATTTTTTTTGGAGCTGGACACGTTGTCTACTTCTCTCTGGCTTGGTGCGATCTCAAGCCCAACACCCTGCTGTCGACTAATGTCCGCTAGTACTTTGTGTTTACATTTATATGTTCAATCTTGCAACGTGGTCCTGTTTCAATTCCTTGTGTGATCTGCATGAATCAAGTTGATCGCTGGCTTGCTCTCCCACGTGATTGCACGGTGAGCACGAACAAATCGACCGTTTACTGCTGCTGTAACCCCAGTAATTCAGATACTCGCGTGATCTGTCGATTGTCGAACCTGCATTCCCCGTTCACCTTCAGTCCTTCACTTTACTCACACCACTGTGTACTAAACGTACGCACTCTCACCATCCATATTTCAGAATCAATTCAGATCAGCTTCTTCTAGGCACCCTCCATTAAATACCAGCTCCGGCTTAAATTCCTCACGCCATTTCGGTGCATACGCCGCTCGGCGGTTCGATCGTGTGCCACCGCCCAGCTGCAAGCCTTGCAACCCCACCTTCCTATCCCCATTTCTCCCGTTTGCTCACGCTGGAATGCGGGCGTCCATTTCCTTGGCGCCCGCGTCTTCGCCCGCCGCCACCTTCGCGCCCGGCGCAGCCGACGTCGGTGGCGCCGTGTGCCTCGGCTATGGCATCGCAATCGCCGTCGGCGTCCTCGTCTTCATCTCCACCGTCATGCTCTCCTCCTACATCTGCGTCCGCGCCAAGGCCGGGGCAACCGCCGCCGTGCTCCTCGTCGACAACGACGGTGACACCGCAGCCTCATCAGCCGTCGTCGTGCTAGGACTCGACAGCCACGCCATCGACGCGCTCTACCCCAAGTTCGTACACGCCATCGACGTAGACGATGGCGAGTGCGCGGTGGCGCAGTGCGCCATCTGCCTCGGGGAATTCGCGGACGGCGACGCGCTCCGGCGCGGGCCGGAGTGTGGGCACCGGTTCCACGCGGAGTGCGCGGAGCGGTGGCTGCGGGTGAGCGCCACCTGCCCGGTGTGCCGCGACTCACCGCTTCCGTCGCCGATGGCCACGCCGCTCGCGGAGGCCGTGCCCCTCGCCGCGCACGCACGGTGAGTGGGCGACACAAGCGCACTGCTTCACATGACACATGTTACTGTACTCTCGGTGGACATTTTTGCTCTCTGCCCAATTTTCTTCGCTTCATTCGAAGCGTGATTGATGTACTTCCATAGTACTACAGTACGTTGCAATACACCTGCTCGCGTACTAGTAGTGTGGTAGTGCTACTGTACAAGATAGGTTAATTTTGTTCTAATCTGACACTGGAAGCTTTGGGAAATGGATTAGTAGATCGATTAGAGTTGGTGATAGATGGAGTATACTATATTTCTCAGCACAGATCATCAGGGCGATGTCTGCGGAGCAAACAGGCTTGGCTTGTTTTCATCAGGCAACGTACAATGCACTGCATTTATATGTGCACTCTAATTCTCGCTCGTCCTTGTTCAACTCATGTGGAGCTCGGGAACTCAGCACGGTCACGGCGAGCCAGCGACGATGATTTTTTATCCCCCATCAAATTACCACAACGGGGCTCGATCTATTCATGGGCCTGGGTCTGGGCCTAGCCCATATATGATTAGCTGACGACAGAGGCCGCCGTCTAATTGATGGGAGAAACTAAGGTAGTACAACGACGACAGATTTATCGTATTTATAAAGTGACATTGAAATATTTTGCTGATCTAGAAAATATAGAGAAGGAAAAAGAGAGTAACTATATTTGAATATTGGCGAAACATTTTGTATTATAAATGGAGTACTAAACTACAAACCAACTAAGTTTCACATGTGAGAGAACAACATATAGCTTGGCTAGTACAAGTTCAATCCCCATCGAACATTAGGATTTTATACTAGTCTCTCGTCATTTCGCTGTTACTATCTTTGGTAGCTTGGTAGCTGAAGATTAAATTTTTAAGTTTAATTCTATAGTTGATTTTGAATTTTTCTCATCATAATCTTTTTTCAGTCTTGTATTTCAAATCGCGAACACTACCTATGTAAAAACTTTATCCACAAATTATTTTTTATTGCTTCATTCGTGTGTCAACCGCCATTAAAAACAGTGAAATAGTCAACACTACTGTTTTATGTTAATATTGGATGCTAAGCTATTCATTGGTATTTTAATAATTTTTTTCCATAAAAAAGCTTCACATGCATTGCACGCGATCGACTGCTCTACTGATTTTTTTTAGGGATAGAAAAATCTCTACCGATTAAAGGATAACATAAAAAAATATGTTTGCATAAATTCTCATTAATCTTGTCATTTCCAAGAACAGTTCTCTCTCTCTCTCTCTCTCTCTCTCTCTCTCTCTCTGGAGTTTACTTCAGCTGGCCAGTTCAACTTGGTCTGGTTATGATTCGAACAAACCGTAAACTAGGACTGACAGTGCACGGCGCACGTACTTTAATTAACTTGTCCCGAAAGTTGACCTAAGCACCTAATAAAACAAATAATTAGCCGGACAAGACCTAGGCATTTCCATCAAAGTTGGATATTTATATAGAAAAAATCATTCTTTGATTCTATCCCATTATACAATTCACGAACTATGTGCATGGGCACGTTACCTGGTCATTAATCCTATCTCCATTCCAACCTCCAACGTCGATACATCTCGGTGGGCTTTAAATAGCTAAGATCCCGATCAGCTTGGTGTTAGTACTACCAAGTTAGCAACCACAGCTGAAATACGGAAATGGCTTCCACAACAAACGGTAGAGACCGATCCTAACAAGACGGTAGTCGAAGAGGTGACCGGCTGGCTTCGCCTCTACTCCGATGGCACCGTCGAGCGGCTGACACCACCAGGTGCCGAGCCGTTCACTGCTATCATCCAACCCTACACCGAGCCACGCAACGGCGTGACGGTGCACGACATTACCACAAACGGAGGTGTGCACGTACGCCTCTATCTTCACGAGCCGGTAGCTGATGCGCCCCGTCGACGCCGTCCTATCCTCGTGCACTTTCATGGCGGCGGATTCTGCCTCTCCCGTCCATCATGGGCGCTGTAACACAACTTCTATGCCCCTCTCGTTTCAAAGCTCGACGTGGCCGGTATCGTCTCCGTCTTCCTCCCTCTTGCTCCCGAGCACCGCCTCCCTGCCGCCATCGACGCTGCTCACGCCGCGCTTCTTTGGCTGCGTGATGTCACCGCTTGCAGCAAGGACGGAAACAACGGTGACCTTGTTGATCTAGCAGTGGGACGCCTACGTGACGAGGCTGACTTCTCACGGGTGTTCCTCATCGGTGACAGCTCCGGTGGCAACCTTGTGCACCTTGTGGCAGCAAGCGCCGCAAAGGCCGGCACGGCTCTTCACCCGGTGAGGATCGCCGGTGGTGTGCTTCTCAACCCAGGATTTGCCAAGGAGGAGAAGAGCCGATCGGAGCTCGATAATCCCCCAAGTTTGTTCCTGACGGAGGAGATGGTGGACAAGTTGCTGGCGCTTGGGTTGCCCGTGGGGGTGAACAAGGACAGCCAGTATACGTCGCCTGTTGTAGCAGCGCAGGCTGTGGCTTGCTTGAAGATGCCGCCAATGCTGCTAATGGTGGCCGAGAAGGACTTGCTCCATGACCCTCAAGTTGAATACGGCGAGGCCATGGTGCGGATCGGGAAGACAGTGGAGACGGTGGTGAGCAAAGGCTCGGTGGCGCACATCTTCTACCTCAACTTCTTTGCAGTGGAGTCCGACCCCCTCACGGCGGATCGGACAACAGAGCTCATTGATGCCATCAAGACATTTATTAACAGGCACTGATCATCCCTGTTAATTTGCAACTAATAACACGTGCTCTCGCCAGTCGCCACTAGGTTTGTCATACAATAGGTTTGTATTCAGTTCCGAGTGCTTCTTATAGCTAATTAATTATGTCAGTTTGGTAAATGTTTCCTAGCTTCAAATTTCAAAATTTCCTGCATCAATAAGAGAGAGCATATGCATGTCATCTACATCGTTTGCCTAGTGATTCCCAAGTTTTAACAGAAGAAAACTTCCTTAATATATTTTTTGCTCTACTATTGCAAAAGCACAGTTGCCCTCCTTCTGTACCATCCTCCCACCGTGCGTGCAACGTCCGTCCACTAATTCACACGTCGCTCTAAATTAACACCATAAAATCTAATGTTTTACTCAATCCCCCAATCCTGCTGCAACGCCTAGACACGTTATTATTTGAAAAATCAATATTTTATTTACTATACCCCAAAATAAAATTGACACGAGGGACCCAATGTCCGTGAATTTTCTAGAAAAAGAACGAGAAAATAAATTATATTTTAATATGTATAAGTATATTTGGTAGGATTCTAAGGGCTCATCGGATGGCTTAAAAAGCCAAAAGGAGGAAAATATGTTTTCATAATTATAAAACAATTGAAATGTAAAACTCTTGTAGAAGTGCTATTCATGGTTCAAAAGATAACTATAGAAAAAACTACGATGAAAATCTCAAAAATCACTCCTAACATTGAGCTTGAAAATTTAAATTTTCGCTTCGGGTTATAATCCGATGGCGAAGCAATGAGGCCTTAAGTTTTTTCTTGCGTGTTACGGCTCACGTGTACGCATCTGGTGTATTCTATTAGAACTTTAATTAGGTCTCACTTGACTAAGTAAGAAATGATATTATTCTTTTAAGTTCACCTCTACAAGTATAATCCCCTTATGTGAGGCGTGGCCTCACCGCAAGCCCCCGGGGGCGCCCTTTTCAGGGGCATGCCACGTGGCCTCGGGTGGCCTGAACCTGGTATTGAAGGAAGCCAATGTCCAAAACCTGGGCGCAACCCCCTTTAGGGCGTGACACGCTGGTTTGGGGCGACTTTCTCCAACCATATGGGATACCCCCGTATCCATATCACCGACAGTAGCCCCCGGCCTTCGTGTCGAACCGTAGGACCGAGTCGGAGGCCTATACGTCGGTTTGTTTGACCTTCCTGCACACATGCTAACAAAACCAAATTCTGTCAGAATCACAGGGGCGGCCGGCTCAACCCTCCCTCTCAACTTGGTGTTACTTGGTGAGCATTTATGTCGTGATTTTTAAGGTGGCTTCGGGCAAAACGCGAGCACAGAGACCTCAGGAGCCTGTCTTCGTTGAGACTGGCCAAGCCGGATACCACAAGCCCATCGCCGAGTGTCTAAGCTGCCCCGACCCGGAGGGGGTTTGCTCGAGACCTCGGGAATCCGATGGTATCCGGGGCACGGCTCGCGGCCCGACAAGTCCTTCGGCACACAGAGGCATGGCCGTTCCCGAATATTTATTATTTATTTGGATGATTGGCTCAACCGTTCACACATCAAGGATAAAGAGAGAAGCCGACACGCAATACATATAAGGGTTGAAAGTAAATTTGCATTTGATGAAATTAAACCAAAGCAGGAAAAATTTTGGTAGTACCACTATCAACCACAGGATCTAAGCTGCCCCGATCCGGAGGGGTCAGGCTTAGGTGGTTCTGGTTCGGGGCCATTGCTGGCTCCACCATCCTTCGGGCTGTTCGCCATGGGGTCCGGGGCCGTCGGGCCGCCTAACCGCTCGGGGCCATACGGCCTCTCTGAGGGTTGGGGGCGCCTAAGGTCGCCGGACAAGGGGACAGGGTACCGCTTGGGCACAAAGGGGGCCGGAGGCCACCACTCGGCCCGAGGGCTTCCCCAACCGACGCCGTCCCGGGCTATCCTGCCACAGAAGTGGTAGTTGGGGGCGTCGGAGTTGCCTGTACCCGGCTCGGGTGGCTTGAGGCCATTGCGGGCATCACCGTCCTTCGGGCTGTCAGCCACAGGGTCCGGGGCCGTCGGGCCGCCTGACCGCTCGGGGCCATACGGCCTCTCTGAGGGTCGGGGGCGCCTAAGGCCGCCAGACAAGGGGGCAGGGTACCGCTCGGGCACAAAGGGGGCCGAAGGCCACCACTCGGCCCGAGGGCTTCCCCAGGCGACGTCGTCCCGGGCTATCCTACCACGGAAATGATAGTTGGGGGCGTCGGAGTCGCCTGTACCCCTTCGCGCTCCACGACAAATGCCGCACTAATGACATGTGGTGTCGTCGCCATGGAGATGTGAGCAGTTTGGAGTCTTGCTTAAACCTGCATATGTTTAAGCAAATAGGTTTGCTTGCAAGGGTTATACATGGCTTGCCACTTGGTCTGTTCATCCTGACTTCTCGGCAGCCTCTTGAGGGAAACAAGTTTGGGCGACGCGCGAGGATGAGTGGGTGACCCATAGCGTCTGGGCATTGGCAGTGTCCTGAATGGAACTGGCCAGCAGAATGCCATATTCCTCTGCCGAGGTCTAAGCTGCCTCGACCCGGAGGGAGGTTTGCTCGAGATCTCGGATCTTAGGTGGTATTCGGGGCATGGTCCACGTCGCGAACACTTGTCCTCAGCAAACATAGCCGATCTAACACAAGCACCCTGGCACGTGCTACAACTAGCCCTCGTTTGCCACCAAGGACGAGAAATGAACACCCTTGTGGCAGCATGCGAACTTACAAGCAACAAAGGGAAAAAGATTCCTGAGTAATATTTGAAAATATATGTATGATTGATAATTGAATAAGTGAAGCACTTATCTTTGATACGATGTATTGATGGCGTAGAAGATGTCCTCCCGAAATTGTTGTCTCGAAGCTAATGCGGCAGCGGGTGAGCACTACGCCGGTGCTCTCGCCCAGCAACGGTGGCAACGCCTCCGAGCAGCCCCCAGCCCCTTCCCCAAATGGAGGGGCCAAGGCCGCAAATCTCGTGCAGTGGGTGGGAGCACGTTGCAAGTGCCCCCCCGCCGAGCGACGGTGGTCGTGCCTCCTGAGCAGCCCCCAGCCACGCGTGAGAGCACGACACCGGTGCTCCCGTCGAGTGGCGGCGGCCGCGCCTCCTGCGTAGCCCCCAGCCCCCTCCGCCCATGGAAGGGCCGAGACTGTGGATCTCATGCGAAGAAGGTGGCATCAAGCCATGGTGCACGAGGAAGCGCACAAGTCTTGGCGAAGAAGACCTCGTCGGAGAGCGGGAAGCTCGGAACCTCAAGCCTCAGCAAGCGCACCCCCTACCTGGCGCGCCAGCTGTCGGTGCGTGTGCACGACACGTGGGGATCCGGGGGACCCCCTTTTCGGTTCGGCACAGGGATGCGGAATGCCAAGGCCTGAGTTGAGGGGAAGAAGAAGGTGAGCATAAAGGAAAATCCTGCTACGCGCACAAGACACAGAGATTTATACAGGTTCGGGCCGCCAGGGAAGCGTAATACCCTACTCCTGTTCTTGCACTATGTGGTGAAGGATGAATTGCAAGGAGTAGTTCTCTCCCGGGCCGTGCTAGAGCTGGTGATTGAGGTGATATATCCATTTCTATGGTCCAACCGGCCCCTTTTCTATGAAGGACCAGGGCCTCCTTTTATAGTTCAAGGGGACACCACAGTGGTCCTCTACTGTTTTTTCATGTGTGAGGGATGTTCTCCCACTTGGAGCGGGCATGCCTGCCCTATCTTGTCGAGGGTCATGTCTTGCTCCTGTTGCGGGAGTTGGCGAAGTAGCAGACGGCGTGGTCATCATGCTGCTGATGAGGTGTGTGATGCCTCCCTCCCACATAGCCGTCCAACGCATTAAATGCAACGGTGACCGGGCATGGCGCGGGACAGGCGCATGTGACTGCTGTTGACTCGCGGTCACATACCGAAGACTTTCTCCCATTCTATTCCCCTCGGAACGGGCAAAAGGTAGGTGATGATGAGGGGCTAACTGTCGCGCCTCACGTCGCAATAAATGCGATGGGGGCAGGTGTCAGACCTTCCTCTCTATCCAAGGGCATTGAATGTGGTGGTTGATAGTTGGCTTTGCTCCCCGCACCTTTAACAGGGGGAACTATGGGTGAGTGACGTCGGGAGTCCGGGCGTCCCCGGACCCTAGCACTATAGGAGGCGAGCCCCCGAGTAACGCCCCGGGCCATACCTCTCGGGGTGGCCACGTGGTCGCTCAATGCCCGAACCCCCTTATGTGAGGCGTGGCCTCCCCACAAGCCTCCAGGCGCGCCCTTTCCAGGGGCGTGCCACGTGGCCTCGGGTGGCCCGAACCTGGTATTGAAGGAAGCCCATGTCCGAAACCCGGGCGCAACCCCCTTTAGGGCGTGCCACGCTGGTTCGGGGCGACTTTCTCCAACCATATGGGATACCCCCGTATCCATATCACCGACATAGTTAATTAGAGCATAAAAGGTTATTTGATATTTTTTTTAAGATGTTGCATACTTGATTTTGACAATAAGACAATGTCAAATAAAAAGGTTGACAACTGTAGACCAGCGTCGAGAACTACAACTTTGATATAGATAATGGCCCATGTCGTGAATCGTTTTGCGGCACCGCGCGGTGCCGCAAAACAACGGCGCGGCACTGGCCAGTGTCAAAGTGCGTCGGTCTGACGTCACTGTGGGCTGGTTCGGTCAGTGACGCGCGGTGCTGCAAAACGATTCCATGACACTGGCCGGTGTTGCAAAATGGTTTCGCAGTGCCGCAAAACAACGACGCGGTACCGACCGGTGTCGGAGTGCGTCGATCTGACATCACTGTGGGCTGGTTCGGTTGGTGACACGCGGTGCTGCAAAACGATTCTGCGGCATCGGCTGGTGTCATAAAATGGTTTCGCGGCACCGTGCGGTGCCGCAAAATGGTTTCACGGCGCCGCGCGGTGGTGGCCGGTGCCGCAAAATGGTTTCGCAGCACCATGAATATATCTGCAAAATTGTATGAATTGAGTATATTTTTGCAAAATCAAAAGAAAAAACATATATTTTTAAATTTAATTCACCATCCAAAAGAAAAAACATATATTTTTAAACTTGTAATTCTTATCCATAGACACATGTATGTCTCACATCCGTAGTAAATACCATAGACAGTTTTATGAAATTACATTAATGATAATAGTAAACCTCATTCACAAACTCTTGTTTTTATGCACATCCATGACTATTGACCTCATATTACATATGTGATTATTTGGATGCGGCTGTAATATTTACTTTGGAGATATTCGTTCTCAACCCAGTGAGTCGTCATGGATACATCAAGTTTTTAAGCCTTTCAAATATCATTTTAGAGAGTCAGGTTGTTTTCACGCGTTTGATATGCGTGTCCATATCTATTATTATGAGACAACAACGTTTACCTTACCAAGAAAAATATGGGCAACACGGTCACTCCTATATGTCGCTCCTATCTATTTTGGAACCGGAATCCTCTGCGGTTAATGTTCCTTGTAGTTGGTGGCTGGCATGTGGACCCGAGGGTAGTGAGTCTCATATGTCAGTAGTTGAGAACAGTAATATCAGATGATCCCTCTCCGCTCCTTTGCTGCTTTGGTCATCAGTTTGCCAGGAAAGAGACCATGTTTGCTAGTGCTATTGAAGGGCCATTTGATAAGATCCATATCAGAGGGTCCCTTTCCATAATTAAACAGTTGACTGACTTCAGAAAATTACTGAAGTCATCATCAAAGAAACAAGATTAGTCGAAAAAACTGCAGTTGGTTTTGGACAGAGACGTTTCAACCAAATTGCTGCACGTGGGCTTTACAAATTTTTGGAGCAAAATAATGATCCACCATTTAACCCTATCTCTATTCCAACTTCCAATGGCACATCTCAGTGGGCTTTAAATAGCTAGCTGAGGCCTCAGCTTGCTGTCAGTACCAAGTTAGCAACCGTAGCTGAAATAGTGAAATGGCTTCCATAACCACATCAAAGGCCGATCCTACCAAGACGGTAATCATCGAGGAGGTCACCGGCTGGCTTCGCCTCTACTCCGATGGCACCGTCGAGCGGCTGACACCACCAGGTGCCGAGCCCTTCAACGCCATCATTCAGCCCTACACCGAGCCACGCAACGGCGTGACTGTGCACGACATTACCACAACCAAGGGTGTAGATGTCCGCCTCTACCTCCATGAACCAGCAGCCTCGACGCCCCAGCAACGGCGTCCTGTCCTCCTACACCTCCATGGCGGCGGATTCTGCCTGTCCCGTCCATCTTGAGCGCTCTACCACAACTTCTACGCCCCTCTTGATTCAAAGCTAGATGTGGCCGGCATTGTCTCCGTCTTCCTTCCTCTTGCTCCCGAGCACTGCCTCCCTGCCGCCATCAACGCTGGTCACGCGGCGCTTCTCTGGCTACGGGACGTCGCTTGCGGCAACAGCAATGCCCACGTTGATCCAGCAGTGGGACGCCTACGTGACGAGACCGACTTCTCGCGTGTTTTCCTCATCGGTGACAGCGCCGGCGGCAACCTCGTGCAACTTATCGCAGCAAGCTCTGCGAAGGCCGGCACCACGGCTCTTCACCCGTTGAGGATTGCTGGTGGGGTGCTTCTCCACCCGGGATTCGCTAAGGAAGAGAAGACTCGATCGGAGCTCGAGAATCCCCCAAGCTTGTTCCTGACGGAGGAGATGGTGGACAAGTTACTGACGCTTGGGTTGCCGGTGGGGATTAATAAGGATAGCCAGTATACGTCGCCTGTTCTTGCAGCGGAGGCTGTGGCTTACTTGAAGATGCCGCCGATGCTGCTAATGGTGGCCGAGAAGGACTTGCTCCATGACCGTCAAGTTGAATACGGCGAGGCAATGGTGCGGGTCGGGAAGACAGTGGAGACATTGGTGAGCAGAGGGTCAGTGGTGCACATCTTCTACCTCAACTTCTTTGCAGTGGAGTCTGATCCCCTCACGGCGGAGCGGACAAGGGAGCTCATTGATGCCATCAAGACATTTATTAACAGGCACTGATCAGCACTCTTAATTTACAACTAATAACACGTATAATGTATCATATGATAATTCTTATATGCCTATTCAGTCTTGGATGCACTTGCCACTAGGTTTGTCAGACAACACGTTTGCATTCAGTTTGCAGTGTTTCTTATAGCCGAATAATTATGTCAGTTGAATGTTTCCTAGCTTCAAACTTCAAATTTTCATGCATCAATAAGAGAGAGCATATGTATGTCCACCTTCTGTACCGTCCTCTCCCACCGTGTGTGCAACGTCTGTCCACCAATTCGCACATAGTCTCTAAACACCATAAATCTAATGTTTTACTCTATCCCTCAATCCTGTTGCAACGCCTAGGCACGTTATTATTTGAAAAATCAACATTTTTTTAACTTTACCCCAAAACAAAATTGACACGAGAGACCCAATGTATATGGCTATATAGTACTTGACCTTTTCTAGAAAAGTAACAATAAAATAAATCATATTTTAATAGGTATAAGTATATTTGGCAGGTTTCTAAGTTTTTTCTTGCGTGTTACAGTTCACGTGTACGCGTGTGGTGTATTTGATTCGAACCTTAGGTCTCACTTGACTTAAATAAGAAATGCTATTATTCTTTTAAGTTCACCTTTACAAGTTTAATCGTGTATATGGTTTTAAATAAAAATATTATCAGTTATAAAGTTGTAGATCCCACCGAACTCTATAAGTTTCATATAGTTAATTAGAGCATAAAAGGTCATTTGATTTTTTTTAAAAAAATGTTTCATAATTTATTTTGACATTAAGACAATGCCTAATAAAATGGTTGACTGTAGACCAGCGTCAAGAGCTACAACTTTGATATAGATAATGTCACCATCCAAAGTCATTTAAAATAGGTTAAATATATGAAAACTTGTATTCATATTCATAGACACATGTATGTCTCATGTCCGTAGTAAATACCGTAGACAGTTTTATGAAATCACATTCATGATAAGAATGAACCTCATTCACAAACTCTTGTTTTTACACGCATCCGTGACTATTGACCTCATAGTACATATGTGATTATTTGGACGCAGCTGTGATATTAACTTAGGAGGTGTTCGTTCTCAACCTAGTGAGTCGTCATGGATGCATTAATTTTTTAAGCCTTTTAAATATTATTTTAGAGAGCCAGGTTGTTTTCACGCGTTTGATATGTACATCCATATCTATTACGAGACAATAGCGTTTACCTCACCGAGAAAAATATGGGTAACACGGTCACTCCTATGCTATTTTGAAACTAGGATCCTCTGCAGTTAATGTTCCTTGTAGTTGGTGGTTGATATGTGATCCGAGGACAATGGGTTTCATATGTTAGCCGTTGTGAATAGTACCTGTCAAGCGAACAGTAATGTCAAATGATCCCCCTCCGCTCTTCTCATGCTTTGGTTGCTAGAGCTTGGAAGGGCCATAAGACAAGATGACCAAGTTGAAGCTGCTATTGTTAGTCAAATAGTTGACTGACTTCAGAAAATTACGGAAGTCATCAAAGAAGCAAGATTAGTTGAACACTGCAGTTGGTTTTAGACAGAGACGTTTCAACTAAATTGCTGTACGCCGGCATACAATTTTTTGGAGCAAAATAATGATCCTCCGTTCTAAAGGTTTTGCCGATTTATCTTTAATTAACCGTGCACTTGTTAGATTTTGGGTTCAGTTTCTCTTATAAATTCGATCAATTCTTATACTTTTATAAATTTCGACATAGAAATCCTGTCGTAAGTTCTAAAAAAAAATAATGATCCTCCATTCTAGAGAGATTTGAGACGACACCATCTCATTGGAAGAGTTGGGTGCGCGCACAGCTATCGATCTGCAGTTTCACCATTATCTTCGGAGACAACAGTGGCCAATCGAGCCAAGCAACTGCCACCATTATCTGTCGAAGCTTTTTTAAAGTTAAACCGACACGAGACACTTCATCAAGACTTAAGGGAAAGACTCAGCATAACAAAGACGGTACAACTTATTCAATCATCGACGACGTAAAGCTAGCGCGTCCACACAACGTAAGCAAGCGCGCGGAATTTGCAAGTTCAGTTCGTGCATTGCTCGCCTTAATTGCCGCGTCTATAAAACGTCTTTGCAAGGGGAAACCGTCTGTACAGAACAATTTCTCGCTTGTCAATTCACATTTTCACTGCTACTTACTTACGTGCGCAGCTGCCATGGCAACAATGCCACAAACGGCCGTCACCAACGAGCAGCAAGACGCAACTAAACCGGCCCGAACGCTGGTCGAATCCGTCACCAACTGGATCCACGTCTACTCAGACGGCTCCGTCGACCGTCTCGGCCCGCCTGAAGCCGCCCCGTTTATGTCCATCGTCCCTCCATATGACGAGCCACGTGACGGCATCACCGTCCACGACGTGGCGACCGACCGTGGCGTCGACGTCCGTCTCTACCTCACGGCGACGGCGACGGCAACGTCGCCGTCCGGCCGGCGCCGCCGTCCTGTTCTGCTCCACTTCCACGGCGGCGCGTTCTGCGTGTCGCACGCCGCGTGGGCGCTCTACCACAACTTCTACGCGCGCCTCGCCGTGGAGCTCGACGCCGCGGCCGTCGTCTCCGTCGTCCTCCCCCTCGCGCCTGAGCACCGCCTCCCCGCCGCCATCGACGCCGGCCACGCCGCGCTGCTCTGGCTCCGCGACGTCGCGTCGTCGTCCGGCGACTGCGACTCCGTGGCGCGCCACCCTGCCGCCCTCGAACACCTCCGCGACGCCGCCGACTTCTCCCGCGTGTTCCTCATCGGCGACAGCGCCGGCGGCGTCCTCGTGCACAACGTGGCGGCGCGCGCTTTCGCCGCCGGCGACGGCGCCGAGACACTCGACCCGATACGCCTCGCCGGCGGCGTCCTCCTCCACCCGGGATTCATCACGCCGGAGAAGACGCGGTCAGAATTGGAGAATCCTCCCACGCCATTCATGACGCAGGAGACGGTGGACAAGTTCGTGATGCTGGCGTTGCCGGCGGGGTCCACCAGCCGGGACCACCCGTACACGTCACCGGCGGCGGCGGTGAGGGCGGTGGAGGGAGTCAAACTGCCGCCGATGCTGGTGATGGTCGCCGAGGAGGACCTGCTCCACGACGCGCAGGTCGAGTACGGCGAGGCCATGGCGCGCGCCGGGAAGGAGGTGGAGACGGTGGTCAGCCGCGGCCGTGGAATTGGACACGTGTTCTACCTCAACTGGTTCGCCGTCGAGTCCGACCCCGTCGCGGCGGCGCGGGCGAGGGAGCTCGTCGACGCCGTGAAGAGCTTCGTCGATAGGCACTGACACGGTTACAGTTTTTACCGACCTACTCCAAGTTTGTACCGGTGTGATACGTACACCGTAAGAGTTTGTATCGAGTCACGTACGCACTATGTCAGAGTTTGTATTCGATCGAGTCGTACGTGTACCTGCCACGTATATTGCACATTGTCTCTGTTTATAAACAAGATTTCCGCTCAACAAATTCGTGTCTTCGTCTCTCTCTCCGCCAAAGAAATTTCGACTAAATTAATGGAGCAACACGTCGAGACGATGCTCAGGTTAGGCTTCCGTTTCAACCCGTCGATGCACGATCTGATCACGTACTACCTACCACTGCTTATCGATGGCAAGCCACCAAAAGATACCGAGAATCTCATCCACCACGCGGATTTATACGGTGGCGAACCCAACGACCTTGCCGGAATGTTTGCGCCGGTGGAGAGGTGCGATAACGGCGACAGGTTCTTCTTCACTAGCTGCAAACAGCACAATGAGAGTGAGCGCAAAGCTGGAGATGGCACCTGGGTTAGGCTGAGCAACATGGAGGTGAAGAACGACGAGGGTGTAAAGGTCGGCGAGACGCAGAGCTTCCGCTTCAAGAAGGATGGGATGTACACGGAGTGGCTGATGGAGGAGCATCACTGTGCAGTGCAGCAAGCTGTAGCCAGCGAAGAAGAGCCCGTCATCTGCAGGATGTACATGTTGTAACCAATGTTGGATTATACTCTGGTTTCGTTTGCGTTGTTACATTTTTCGTTTTGTAGATTCTAGCTAAATTTGTTAGATTCTTCCTAAAGAGCCGGCAGCGCCCTGCAGTGTCAGTGAGCCGTGTGCGTCGTGGTCATCTAGCGTCATATATAGCGATCCGATTGTATCGCACCCCGTGTCAGAGTCGTGGCGAATTGACAGCAGAAAACACATTTTGCGTTCATTTCACTGTTTATCTTCTTGCATAATGTTCGACAAGTAGTGCTCTCTCCGTCCTAAAATACTTATCTTTTTTTATATTTAACTATTTGCCTTATAAAAAAATTATAAATATAAAAAAATAAGTCATCTTAAATTACTTTTGATAATAAAAAAGTAAATCACAAATAAAATAAACAATAATTCTATAATTTTTAATAAGAAGAATGGTCAAACTTTTAAAAAACAAAAAATCAAAATGACAAGTATATAAGACGAAGGTAGTACTGTCTCTAAAATGTTGCTGACATCCAAGGGCGCCTCTTGATTCCGCCACGCTCAGGAATCGGCTGCCTTTTGCGCCCGCGAATTGGCCCGCGCCGCCGGTTGCCTGGAAGATGACCGGTGTTGTCCCCGCACGTCCAATGGCGCACCTGACTTGTGTGACGGCGTTCGCGACACCGCCAACCCCGCGTGTGCCAGCTTCGGTGCCAGACTCCTTCGTCTACACTGTCGTCGGTGCCACGGCGCGCCGCCTCGTCGGCCGGTCCAGACCCAGCCATGACGACAGTATAGTGCATACCACGGGTCCACCACCCACGGCTACCACTGCGATCTTGTCCGCCCCAGCCAGCCGCTGCATCACTAGCTCCTACTATTACAGAGCGTTGTGATGAAAAGCAGAGCAAAACAGACCACAGTATTACAGAACAACGACTATATCATCTCTGGATAATACGATTTGAATCTTTGCCAAATGCAGATGCATTTCCATTAGGTTGAAGTTTGTAACCAAAACAAAGACTAAAATCATGCGACTGCTGTTTTTCCGATCACCGTGACAAGATTATTTCAAGAGCAGGCTGGTACAGGGGCAAAGTTGAAACGGACTTCCTGCTATCTCAAGTCTCAACTAGCGTGTTGTCACATGCACAGCTCTCCCTGATTGCTACCCAGAGAGCCAGCGCCTATTATAGATCAGGCATACCAATTCCAGCCTTGGCATCATATGTTTTCTCTAGCGCAAGCTCAATTGGTGTATCCTTTGGGCCAGCTGCATGAATGAAACAACACGGCCAAATTTAGTTTCCTCACAAAGCGAATATATAGCATATGAAGGGTAATATATTGATAGGAATAACACACATTTGCTCCATCTCAATGACACAGTAGATAATGGATAGCAAAAATAAAAGGTACGTAACACTTATTTGGTATTTTGACTCCGAGTTGTAACAGTCCTGGTCCTCTTTGACAGCTAAGTTTTATGAGTTTCCTTTGACCTTTTCAGTTTGGAATATTACTCAACTAGTACTATTATCATTCCAGTGCAGACAATTTACACAGCAAAGAATAGTACCAAAAGCCAAACATTGTAAGAAGAAACATCTACATCCTCAGTAACTATGCATTACCAAAGATTATTATAAACACTTGATGCTTCCTTTATTAGTATTTATTATTATTGTGATCACAGTAGAGCACAGACCGGTATAACTTATTTTCTGATACAGAAAACAAACAGCACATACACCACAAAACAGGAATATATGCCCTTGAAAGGGACTGCAATTAACCCCCTACCCC
>CM002479.1:1463895-1502256 GCA_000325765.3 Leersia perrieri
CTTTCTTCGCTCCTTCAAAATTTCTGGCCTGGGTATCACAGCACCGGATGCATTCATTCCTCTAGCAAACCTGACTTTAGTCCCATCTTCCAAATACTTGTATCCAATCTTACATGGTTTCCTGTCACCAAGATTGTGCAGATAAATTCACCTTTTACCAGTAAAGCGCAGTAGAAATAGAAGACTTTTTTTATCTAGAATTTTAGATGTCACGACACATGATTAAGTATCATACCCGGTGACTGGATCAACTACTTGAACATTTGAAACATGAAGTGGAGCTTCGATTGAGAAAATCCCACCCGTATGTCCTTCCCCTTGCTTAATATGTTTCTTAACCTGAAATTACAATAACATACAATATTATGTAAATTCTTATGTACAAGAAAGAACACTCACATACATAAGACTAGCAAATGCTGTGGGTTTTTGTTACTAATTGCAGGTGCCCAGTAGCCAAAAAAAGATTTTAATAGGACATGTTTTTACAGTTTCAACTGCTCAAGATCCAGCTGGAAGCAACGAATTCTCTATTTATTTGTCATGGCATACAAATCATACATGTTACACATGATCCAAAAGAGATCCAGCATGTACTAGTATCCAGTACTTAAAACATAAGGATCCAGTAGGCATTGACAAATTATGTTTTTTCTATCCCTACTGGCTACTGGTTTTGCTAAATTGTTTGATTTTTGAACACACAAAGCTAAATTGTTGAGCGTATCGCAATTTGCAACCAGCCCCTCATAGAAGTGTCCAATTCCTCCTGATACAAACCTTCATATTTGTGCTATCATTGCGCCACGATGGATGTATGGTCTGAGGAATAATATTATGGTATGATTATTTACATGTTCAAATTCGTATGAACAGCACTTCGCTGGAAAAAATTTGGTTGATCAACAGTTAAAAAAAGCAGTTCCTAACACAAATCTGAACTCTCGAATAGACTTTCACTGTGAAGGACTTAAGTGTCTCGACATAAAACGAGTGCACCATGGAAGCGCAAAGGATTGGGCCACGTACTGCAATTCCATCTGACAGACAATGCATTCTATACTCATTTATCTCACTATATGAAGATTGCGTACTCTAAACTTTCAATAATTGGGCTTCAACATTTTATCCGAAAAAGGAAAACCTAAAAAAAGATTCAGCAGTTGGCAATAGCTGCATAATTTCTAAACCAGTTAAATCTGTGACACAAAACCATGAGATATTTCAAACAATCAGCCCAAAAATGATGCGGCGTTTGACAATAACTAGGAGAAGCTGCATCAGTTACAGAAATAGAATACCAAATTCTTCCCCTCGACGATGACACGGTTCTGTGACCGGATGACCCGCTTGATGAGGCCGCTCTCCCCCTTGTCCTTGCCTCTTATGATCATCACCTGAAAATAAAGAGCACGAAATTGGAGATTGCGAGAACGACGGGGGGAAGAAGAGGAACGCGAGGATGGGGAAAGAGATTTACATTGTCACCGCGGAGGATCTTCCAGTGACTAATGAGCTTCTCCGCAGCCTTCCACCCCATCCCTTACGCCTAGATCCCTCCTCTCTTCCCCTCTTGGTCTTGGGTTCCCCCCTCCCAGCAGCCGCAGGGCTTGGTTGCGGGCTTGCGGCGGAGGTGGCGGCGGCGGCGGCGGCGAGGGAGGCGTCGCTCGCGAGATGCCCGAGTCTAGAAGAGTGATAGATCAAATTGGGCCGTGGAAAATGCTACGGAATTTTAGTTGGGCCGATGTATGATTAACTGGAAGTGGAACTACGGGCCCATCGTCTTATGTGTTTTCAGCCTTTGGGAATCCTCTCCGAATTGTACAGGAGTAGTCTTTCAATTTGGAAAAACAAACTGAAAGACTTGTTTTTTCAATTTCAAGTCTTTCAATTTAGAAAAAACAAGGTGTCAAAAAAAATTGGAAAAACAAACAACGTACAAGTTTCTGCTAGGCATTCTGGCAAGAAGCGAGTAATGAAATGGAAGAGACATGCTGAATGTTGAGTGAGCTTTTGTTTGTCAACGTTTCTCTGGATTGGAAATGGTCCACTTTTATCGTCAGCTGTGCAGCTATTGATGCTGGTAGCCCAGCTCACCGCTCACATGTTCTTGACAGATGACAAGGGTTACACAGTTGATTCTGTTTATAGCTAATCTTAATTTCTCAATCCTCGGATCTCACGCACAAGCAGTTGACCAACCAATTAGTAACTGAGTACTCCATCAAGGACCCTTCTATTTGCAGCAATACTTAGGAGTAGTACAGTTCAGCAACTGAGAGAGAAAGCTGAAGCACTTCACACGTAAAGCGACCATGGCTATAGAGAAACGCACGTCACCGCAGCAACCACCAACTTTATTACCCACCAACTGTTCGACGCAATTCCTCTACGCGCGCTCGCCAACCACCGGCGGCGTCATCACACCTCGCAAGCCACACCAAAGCTCCCACTCCTCCTACCTCGCCCAAATGGGCGGCGGCACCGGCGACAACAATGTCGCCAAACCCCCTTCAACCACCGCCACCTCCATGGACGTCACATCGCCGTCACCGCCATCATCTTCTCCGGCGCCGGCGCCGTCAGTTCTCAAGTCAGTGCTACTCTCCTACGCGTACGTGAGCGTGTGGATCACACTGAGCTTCTCAGTGATCGTGTACAACAAGTACATCCTCGACCCCAAGATGTACAACTGGCCGTTCCCCATCTCCCTCACCATGATCCACATGGCGTTCTGCGCCACACTCGCCGTGGCGCTCGTCCGCGTCCTCGGCGTCGTCGCCGTGCCGACCTCGCCGCCGATGACGCCCCACCTCTACGCCGCCTCCGTCGTGCCGATCGGCGCGCTGTACGCGCTGTCGCTGTGGTTCTCCAACTCGGCGTACATCTACCTCTCCGTCTCCTTCATCCAGATGCTCAAGGCGCTCATGCCCGTCGCCGTCTACTCCCTCGCCGTCGCGCTCCGCACTGACACGTTCCGCCGCGCCTCCATGCTCAACATGCTCGGCATCTCCGCCGGCGTCGCCGTCGCCGCGTACGGCGAGGCGCGGTTCGACGCGTTCGGCGTCGCGCTGCAGCTCGCCGCCGTCGCCGCGGAGGCCACGAGGCTGGTTCTCATCCAGATACTTCTCACATCGAAGGGAATGTCGCTGAACCCGATCACGTCTCTCTACTACATCGCGCCGTGCTGCCTCGTGTTCCTGACATTGCCGTGGTATTTCGTTGAGTTGCCGAGGCTGCGTGCCGCCGCCGCCGCGGGTGGTGGCGCCGGCGTCCGGCCGGACGTGTTCGTGTTCGGGACGAACTCGCTGTGCGCGTTCGCGCTTAACCTGGCGGTGTTCTTGCTTGTGGGGAAGACGTCGGCGTTGACCATGAATGTCGCCGGCGTCGTCAAGGATTGGTTGCTCATTGCGTTCTCGTGGACGGTGATCAAGGACACCGTCACGGCTGTTAACCTGGTGGGATATGGCATTGCCTTCCTTGGCGTCGCGTATTACAACCATGCCAAGCTGCAGGGGCTCAAGGCCAGGGAGGCTGAGAGGAAGGCAGCGGCGTCGTCAATGGCGATGGCGAAGGAGGGTGACGCGGAAGCCAGTGCGCGGCTGCTGCCGGAGAAAGACGGCGGCGGTGATCAGAAGAACTGATCAAAGTCGCTACTGCCCAGTATAGTACATTAAATGAAGGTTGACAAATCGGCGGCAGTTTTTTTTTCATCTTTAGGATGCCTGAAAATGTGGTCTAATTGATTCATGATCAACTTCAAGCTGCTTGTTTATGTTTGTAACCATTCATTATTACAGAGAATACAAATGATCAGTGATTCGATCGAATGCTAAATTAAAGCATCCATACATGTCGTTTTAAAGATTAATTCAGGCATCGTGTTAAAAGTTAAAACTCCTCGCTCCTTGGCATTCACTAGTGACTAGTGTCCCTAACATCACTGTCACTTGCTAGCTATTTCATTTGGTTTTCATGATGCACCGTGAGCGTCACCATAATTAGTTGTTAATTATAGCATTTGTCTGTTGATTGTGCAGCAATGTATGTAGCAGACTGTATTTATTTGTTTTAAATATTAGGTTAGTTGTACTCAAACTGCTATGTATGAAAGGTTTGGCCTCCTTTTCATCAAAACAAGACAAGATACTTTGCTGCATGATGCAATAATGCAGAGCTCCAAAAATATATCCTAACCCATTGGGTACCAAATATCTTCAATTGTACTCAAAGTGCAACAAGAAAAGCCCCAGAACAAACAAGTGCAGCAAGGACAGGACGAAAGTGTTACAGTAAAGAGGTTAGCCGGTTGCATCGAGTGACTAGTAGGTTATGGGTTGTTACAAACAGGGATAGTTGTCAACTCCCTTACTAAACAACATGATTTTTTTCTCGTCCCCATGATCACACTTCTCAAACTACTTAAACAACATATGGTCCGTTTGATACAATTTCTCCTCTAAGAGTGGAAGGAGAAATACAGTTGTACATTCGTGGTGTAGTTTTTAGGAGTAGAACTATAGCTTCACTCTATATTTTACAGGATTTAAAAGTGTTTGGTACATCTTTAACTTGATGGGACAAAAATCTTGGAGTTGGAGTTTTAGCAAAATAGACCCATAGTATTTAATTTTTTTAAATATGCAATAGTTTCTTTAAGCAACGATTAAGATTATAAGAGACGATACTCTTGAGTTGGAGTAATAAGCTAATGGATTGTCTCCTCCAGCGTGTTGCAACCGCAGGACACTTGAAGATAGTAAGAATCCAATATTCAAGGGAAAATTGGAAAATAGGCCCAGCAGCTGTTGGGCCGGCGTGGGAAAGCCCAACTGTTTCAGCTGAGGCGAAGACGAGGAGGCCGCGGACTGCGGTAGCTAGCACCTCTACCTCCACGGCTCCACCCTTCCAGTTCGCCGTCGCCCGCCGCCTGCGTCGCTCTCCATCCCGCCAGCAGCGAGCGGTGCCGGCACCTGCTGCTTCTTCCGCCGTATCCTCGCTCTCTGATTAGCACCCAACCACCTATTACGCCATCCTCTTTCTCATCTGCCTCGCTACCCACACATATGCTCGAATTTGTGTTAGCCCTAGCTTCTCTTCTAGATCCGGAAGCATTTCTCTTGGCCTTTTCGCCTTAGCCCTAGTACTAATAAAATCAGTTTAGTTTTTTCTAGGCAAATTTGGGCGTAACCGCGTAAGGTCCGCCCCCTGGCCCCTGGGCACAATTTCTCTTTCTTTATCATCCGTATACCGTTTAAGATGCTACTGAAACTTAGTAATTGCATATCTCATATGCTAGTGGCTAGGGACAAATTAAATGCTTGTTTCTCCATTCTTTGTTCTTAATCTAGTGTGTCAGGCTCAACTGTTATCCTCTTATAGTCTTATTTAATCAGAATTAGATTTTACTTTAGATGGTATACTGTATAATACTCTATTTCTCATCGTGTTCATTTTTTAATTTCTGTTCTTTTTTCCCTTCCCATCCATTTCATGGAATACTGGCATCATTCTATTGCACATCATCAGCTTGTTGATTATACTTCACATTGCATCATCTTTGCTTCCCTTCTTCTGCATGCTCTTGCTATCCACGCTGATTGGGGATTGTATCTTGAGAACCTCCCTGAATAATCTCCTTTGTGACCGTATCACTATTTCTTCATTTGGTCCTTGCACAATCTCTTTCTATCCAATTGGATACCATGGGCGCATCCTATTTGGGATTATTACATAACAGTTGCTCTATTTTGTTCGGTTGTTTTTCTTCCTATCCTTGTATCATCACTTTGCTCTCCCAATATTGTTGGCTCCTGTGCTCTTTCCAAAGCTATCTTGGAAATTTGAGCTTTTCAAGATGCCAAGGAGGACAGACAATGCTGCTTCTGCCAATTCAATTGAACCAGCCAAATCAGAAGAACATTTGGAGTTTGATGATGATGAGGAGGAGGTAGAAGAGGAGGAAATCGAATATGAAGAAATTGAGGAGGAGGTAGAGGAGGAGGAGGAGGTAGAGGAGGATGACGATGTCATGGAGGAAGTTGAGGAGGTAGATGATGAGGAAGAAGAGGAATCTGATGAAAATGAAGATAAAAGTAACACTAAAGGTGCTCACCAGAAGGATGATACTGAGAAGGAAAAACATGCTGAGCTTCTTGCTCTTCCTCCCCATGGTTCTGAAGTATATGTCGGGGGCATCTCCAGTGATGTATCTTCTGAAGATCTGAAGAGACTATGTGAACCAATCGGAGAAGTTGTGGAAGTAAGTACTGCTTACATTATTTGTTTTACGTTTTCATCTGGCCTGTTTTGTTATGCATCACATATTCTTTCATTTATGCAGGTGAGAATGATGAGAGGAAAGGATGATAGCAGGGGATATGCTTTTGTTGCTTTTCGAACTAGAGGTTTGGCATTAAAGGCTGTCAAAGAATTGAACAATGCAAAACTGAAGGTTTGTTTTATGTTGAACTTAAAAATTGATTATCTTGTCATCTCATGTCCAATCTCTATAATGCAACCCCATCAGTGGCATTGAGCCTTTACCCTAAGATTGGTAACCGACAAAGCAAGTTCGAAACATTTTTACTGGACCTTTTGCAGCTTCCAAATGTGAACTGGTAGAGAAAAAAATAGTGATTTCATTCAAATATTATCATGCAATAAGCTTTTGTTTTGTTTTTTATTCAGTCTTATTGCACTGATATCAGCAGTTAACTTCTATGAATTTTGACATATCTCATTACAAGCTTCCACAATTTCACACATATCTGTTGTGCTCCCTGCTTCCTGGATATGTAGGAATGGGTAACAGCCTTGTTCGATAGAAAAAGGGAGGGAGGGAGGGAGGGATACCACTTGTTCGATAGAAAAAGAGAGGGAGGGAGGGATACCATACATCTATACAGGTTCTAATATTTGGTTAAAACTACTGGATTATGTCATTAACAGGATGGTTCATGATTGGGAGTGGTGGTGGCTTATGTTTCTACTTTCTACCAATAGTTTTGGAAAACATAGCTTTGCATCCCTGGGCTCATACATGTGTAGAATATTTCCAAGTTCCCTGTTACAATTGGTTTATCTTGATCTATACCAACTGATTTTTTTTCATTATGCTTCACATTACAGGGAAAACGGATAAGAGTTTCTTCATCGCAGGCTAAGAACAAGCTATTCATTGGAAATGTACCCAACAGTTGGACAGAGGATGATTTCAGAAAGGCCGTGGAGGAAGTTGGTCTAGGAGTAGTAAAAGCTGATCTCATGAAGGTATGGGATTAGGGTATCAACAACTTTATTATGCACTGTTGATATTCTTTGTCCTAAAATTTTCTTTGTACTTGTAGGTCTCAAGTTCAAATCGCAATCGGGGTTATGGTTTTGTTGAATACTACAACCATGCATGTGCAGAGTATGCAAGACAGAAGATGTCTTCCCCAACATTCAAACTAGATTCAAATGCTCCTACAGTCAGCTGGGCAGATCCTAAGAATAACGACTCGGCCTCTACTTCTCAGGTTCTTTCAAGCATAAGATGAACAGTGTTACTTTGTTCATGTAGAATTCTTATACCATGGTATATTATATGAACTTGATACTTTGCTGTGTTTTCAGGTTAAATCTGTATATGTAAAAAATCTGCCCAAGAATGTTACTCAAGCACAGCTGAAAAAGCTGTTTGAGCACCATGGTAAAATTACAAAAGTTGTTCTTCCTCCTTCAAGAGGAGGTCATGATAATAGGTATGGTTTTGTTCACTTTAAGGACCGGTCCATGGCCATGAGGGCTCTGCAGAACACAGAGAGATATGAGCTTGATGGTGAGATGTCCTCTTGCCTTGTAACATTCCACTACACATTGTTTGGTTTCTTTAGTGCATTCAGGGTCACACGTATATCTCTCACAGGTCAGGTCCTGGATTGCTCACTTGCAAAACCTCCTGCTGCTGATAAGAAGGATGAAAAAGTGGCACTGCCTACTTCAACAGGAGGTCCGTTACTCCCTAGTTATCCTCCACTTGGATATGGTATCATGTCAGCACCAAGTGCCTATGGTGCTGTTGCTACTAGTACTGTCCAGGTACATCACATCCCCTTTTGTCCATTACTCCCTCTGGTTTCTTTTATTTGACGCCCTTTTGTCCATTACTCCCTCTGGTTTCTTTTATTTGACGTCATCTATGTAAAACTGGAGGGTGTTTCATGTGAAAATGAATGTAAAGAAGTACCATTTTATGTCTTTGCATTTCGCAGCCTATGTTGTATGCTCCAGCAGCTCCTCCAGGCGCAGCAATGGTTCCAATGATGTTACCGGATGGTCGTCTCGTATATGTCGTGTAAGCTTTACCATCTATGTTCTTCTGTAACAGCTAATACATGCTATCAGCTCGAGATGAATTGAGATGAGATGACTCATGTTCAGTTTACATCATTATGCCATTTCCACTGACGATGATATGTTTGTTGTTTCTTGGCAGACAACAGTCTGGTGGGCAGCTGCCACTGGCTTCGCCTCCGCCGCAGCAAGTTGGTCGTCATAGCGGCAGCTTCAGTGGAAGACGTCATGGCGACAGCGGCAGCGGAGGATGTCATGGTGGCGGCAGTGGCGGCTCCAGCAGTAGCAGGCCAGGTGCAAAGCGGCAGAGAGGAGATGACCACAGCAGTAGCCGCAACAAGGGGCGGCGCCGACCGTACTGAAACTACTAATAACTGTAGCTAGCGTTTAGAACAATCTGTAGTGTCGTTGCCAAAAATTTACCAGGAAATCTGGTAGAATCAATAATTTATACTGTTTGTACTCATCGATTTATCAGAGTGCGTTTCTGGAACAGAGTGTACACGCATATTTACCTGTATTTTCGTATATTTTCAGATCGCTGAATGCGATGGCGTACTTACTGGTAGTAAGTAGTAACCCCGTCTCAGGTCTCTTGTATGCTTGTTTTACATTGTCTTTTGCCTTTGCAGTATCGTCGATTCGGCATCGTAAGCTAGAGTTCTGGACCTGAAGAAGCTGAAGTAGACAGTGAGGTAAGCTCTGGCTTCGCTGGGTGGCGCCGCGACGTGTGTGCTGGAGACTGCAGACACGCTTGCTGCCCGAGGTGAACACGTGGCGGGTTGCCTTGTGTTTCTCTCTCTGGAGATGGACGGGTACGTGCCGCCACTCCATCCATTCTAGGCTTCTAAATTCTAATCTCCCTTTTTTTTTGTGTGTGTGTGTGTGTGTGTGTGTGAGACTAGGCTTCTACGAATCTAAACCGTGGCCGCCGCCTGTGCTGCTTCTCGACGAACCGTTTGCTCCGGGGAACCTCGTATAGGGCGGCGCCGTCGGACGCCGGCGACGCTGCAATCAGGCAGTCCTGGCAGTAGGTGAAATTAAGGTGCGTGCTTTCTCCGCCTTGAGAATGGATGGTTTATTTTCCTTTCCAAATTTGTGCACCAGTATTTCTTCTGTTTGGGCATCTTATGAATCTCTGATGCTTTCATCGTACATGACAAATATGTATACCTTACTGTCCCCCTGCTTCCTGTAAAAGTAATAATTTACTCAGGTTTGCGCTGTGCTGTACGCCTGTAATGTAACAACCTATATTCATTGATTAATTGATATTTGCATTTTTGCCTCAACAATCTTGTAGGCGAATTGCTACAGTCTAACATGATCATCAATGATGCTAGGCTTGTCTGATTTCCCTCAAACATAAACATGTTAATAAGTTCTGCTCCAATATACTATATCCGTCCCATGACAGAAGGGATTTTGGCTAAACATCTGCATAGTCAAAATCCCTTGTATTATGGACGGAGGGAGTAGTGTATTATAGGTCCATGATGCTGAGCTTTATTTATATAATACAAGAACTGTTCTGAAGTCATGCTTGATATATCCTTTTTGTTCTGAAGAATTTAAGTCTAACCAATTTTTCAATAACAGGCAATGGCAAAAGTTGCAATTGTTAGCGTCCAATATACATTTGCTGCATAAATTGCCATATCTCGGTTTGGTTGTCGCCAATGTTTAACCTAGATTATTTTACCTACTCAAGGGAACATTCTTGTGGCATGTAGTTTCTCTATTCTTTGAACAGTCCATCCTGGTGAATGTTCTCTGATTTTTTTTAATTTTCTAAACTTCAGACGGCCTATTTTGTGCAAAAGATATTATATACCCAGTTACCCAGCCACTCATTTAGTTGTCTGCACCTTCCAAGTTGGAAAAAAAAACATGGATGACGGGGAGATAGAGCTTTCCAGCCAAATGATGTTTTCAAATCCAGAGCCTCATATCAGCCTTGATGATTTCCTGGCAAGCATCAGGACAACATGCACCCACACTCATACTTGCAACCCACCTGGTCCTTCAGCAACAGCACACACCCATACATGCTACCACACTCACACTCGTGTCTTCAGCTCAGATGATGATAGCTGTGGAGGCAACAAAGCCAAGCCAAAGAAGACCCGCAAGCCATTGGGCAACCGTGAGGCTGTCCGCAAGTACAGGCAAAAGAAGAAGGCTCATACAGCACACTTGGAGGAGAAAGTGAAGAAGCTTCACGCCATTAACCAACAGCTGGTGAAGAAGCTACAAGGGCAGGCTGCACTTGAGGCGGAGGTGACACGATTGAGGACTTTACTGGTGGATGTGCGAGCCAAGATCGATGGTGCATTGGGTAGTTACCCATTCCAATCACAATGTGGTGATGCGAATGTTTCGAGTTGCGATGGAATGTCACAGTGCTTTGCGGGAAAGCCAGGTTTGGGTGTGAACTAAAACTGTGCACCATCTGTAGTGAATTGCCATATCAGCCCGGATTCAGGGCAGAACTTGGTGGTGCCCCATGCTTTGAGCCCTAGCGATGCCGTTGGAAGCTTCATGGTCTCATCTAACACCAGAGCTGAGTAGATATTGTAGGCATTATTTTGTTTCTAGCTTGTCTATGAGAAGATATGTCACTAGTATTATGGTGCCAAGTGCCATGAAACATATGGAGTGTGTTCTTATGCAAAAAGGATGGATCCTGGAGGATTTATGCCTTATTTCCTTGATGGCATTTACCCCTAGATTCGGGTGTAAATTTGTAACGATAGTAGAAAGTCTTTTTTTTTTAAAAAAAAAAGGAGAGCTCATGTGGAGTGCAAGTGATGTTTGTGCAGCAGACTTGTCCTCCTTTCGCAGAGGTCCTGTCAAATTTTGGGGAAAATAAAACTAGCTGTCGTTCACCTGATGTCTGAATATCCATCATTTGTCAATTCCCATGATTATTTAGATTGTTTAGGACAGAGTTGCAACAGTCAGCTGGTGATGAACTGATGAGCAGCACAAACTGATTCTGGAACCGGTCCAAATACAACTACAATAACAGATTTCTGGCGACAAAAGTGAACCAGCAATTCGGGTTTTGTCTTCATTACAGACATGCACTGATGCGCACAGTATACACGAACCCAAAAACTCATAAATCTCATACGAACAGGAACACCATAAAAGGACACATCTGCCCTGAGAAAAACATACAGAGCTAAGGAGATTACAGAACACAACTCACTAATACGATTACACGAAGACTCGAAGAGAATGAAGCAACGGCTAGCTCAACCAGCTGAGCTCAGTTTCAGTTCCAGACAAACGCAGCGATGGAGAGAGAACAGCAGCAGCAACGGCAAGAGAGCCGCTCCCACCGGCGGCCATGGGACCGGTCGCCGCCGCGCCGTTGCTGGATGAGCCGCCGTATTGGGCGGTGGCAAACTGGCAATCTCGAGATGGCTGAGGAAGAAGACGACGAGCAGCACGAGCGCAGTGACCAGCTTGGGAGAAGAGCGCTCCATCACGTCCTACTAGGTTGCTTCCTCTTGCCTGTTCAGAGTTCAGACCTCAGAGCTGAGATGATGATACACTGAGCATTTTGCTCAAAATGGGCTGGATTTTATATAGACTTGCCTCATGAAATTATCTATGGGCATATTGCCAAATTGACATGGTAAACGTAGCACAAATACACAATATTTGTCCATTTCCCTCGTGTTTGATCTGGACGGTTGGTTTTTTGCTGCATATTTCTCTGAAAAATTCAACAGGCAAATGAGCTTGCTGGCTTTGTTTTTTTATGCCAGTTTTCCTTACACTTCACTCGTAACTTCCACTGGGCTTGAGACATACAAGAACTATAATATAATTTCCCTTTCAGAGACCAAAACTGATGATCTGATTGACAACTTCAGTTCTTATGGATTGGTTTGCCTTTCATATTAAAAAACTAGCTGCATTGGATTTACCAATGAGCTTAGAAGAAACCAAAGTTCAACTGATGCTGTCACCTACAGCCCATACGCGGAGCTGGTCGATGATTTCCGAGGTTTGGCATGGAAAACAAAATGGACCATATCATGCATTGCCACCAACGGACACGAGATACTGCGTGCATGTAATATGTATTGTTGCAGTCCTCACCGAAAATACCCTGACATCGGGGCACACCCGACACAAAAAAGCTTGAAAAATTGATGCCCCCTCCACTTTTATCCGGGCTTGGGACCGGCATTGGCAGTGTTAGGCACCCCCCTACCCCAAACATACACCCCGATACACGCATATAGATATAAAAGTAAAAAACAGGAATGAAACACGCAAAAGAATCAAGAGAGCTACCCGTAAACACATCAAGGAAAGCAAAAGGTTCTATCTAATTCAGTACAGAGGTGTACAAGCAAGTAGACCTACATCAGGGGGGAGCTAACTAGCAAGGAAAATGCAACCGTCACTGGAAAATAAACTGTTCATTCAAATGCACTTATTAAAGTATTCTAGTTTAACTAGCATTCTAGTTTGCCAACAGGCAGAAATACAAGTACCAACACATCATGATGTTGTAAGAGCACACTTCTTTTTTTTTTTTTTTTTTTTGTAAGGGGAGAGTAACGATCAATATTGATTCATCAGCCAACAAATTTAGCAACTTTGGCAAACAGCTCATATAAAGTATCTCCTCACAAAACTGAAACAAAATTGCATCTTCAGTATTGTATTCATAGGATATATATGAAGTAAAAAGAGCAATCACATTTCAGAATTCAGCCCATCCAAATGGTTAAGAGTACAGAAGATTCAAACATCGGCACAGAATAAACACCATAATATGCAATGCAATAGAACTGGATTGACTATAGAAAAATTAATTAACACAGTCACAAAATTAGGCTTAGAAATTCTCTAACTACTGTTAGCACGTACTACAAACTGACAAAAGGATCAGCACAAAAGAAAAGGATAACGTCTAGTTATGTAATTTAATGGCAGATTCAGTGTCCTGTTATTATACCAAGTCAACAGTGGAAAGAATAAGTTAATAGTATCAAATACCGCAAAACAAAGGAAACAACTATCTAACGAAGGAAAAACAGGACAGGAATCAGAGAAATCATGATTCATGGATCAAGTCATATAATCAACAGGACATTAATATACATATACATGCATTTCGGTTGTACATCATCACATCACTAAAAACATTTAGAATAGACTGATTAAGACTGATATCCACTTTCAATATGCAGATCCAAAGATCGTAATAAATTTAAGTCTCTGCTCTCTAAAGGTGGTAAATTAACAAATAACGATAAAAGAATGGCAAATAAAATACAAAATGAAAATTCTTGTTGTTGAAAATACCTCAAGTCAACCCAGAACATCAAGATATCAGAGATTTCAATAGCAATACTATAGATGCCAATTGCTCAACAATGTCCGAAAAAGCATACAAACACACTAATTTATTTATTTTCAACTGATATCTCATATCATAACAGTAATTTCTGCATGTATTGACATCACAACAATAAACGTCAGAAAAATAGCCGGAGAACATTGTTATGAAGTTTCTATCCTTTAGAATAAAATGTAGATGGAAAACAAGCAAGCTGGGAATTAAGATTAATATTGTATATAGCTAGTACACAGAGCGCATTAAGATTTGAACCATTAATAGAACTGCTAATACTAATTAAGCTACAGAAACATATAAGACACTAAAAAATTTAATAAAAAGATATTACTTAAAAACCACTAGATAATGTACGAAGAGATTAAGGCTGATTCAGAATTGAAAAGAAAAAAACAAAGTCATGCACACGGTTTGACTTACAAATAAAATAACCTTATTGGCGTTTAGTTTTAAAACTACCAAGGGCTAGTATTGTTCAAGTTCCAAAAACTCGCCTTGAAAGAAAGAATAAGCTGGTAGTCAATGTTTTTTTGCAAATGCATTTAAAAAGAATCAAATGTTCTTGAAACCGAGTCTTCAGACATATGAATTTGTTTGATCGGAATAAATATAAATTCTTCCATTATACTAGTCTATACTTACAGAAATAAAGGGAGACCTCTATGCTTCAATGCTTTACTATTATATGGACAAGAAGGAAAAAAGATGATTGCCCTAGCTTATTTTCACCAGAAAAGTGATGACACAAAACAGACCCAAGGACAAAAATGAAACTGCAAAGAATGCTAGCTCTAATAAGAACATAATAAGAACATGTTGCCACCTTAAAATAAAATGAATTTTATCTTTAAAAATATAAATTTGATACTACTATAATAAAGCCAACTAATAAGCACGCATTTTCAATAAAATATCATTTTTCTGAACTAGATCAATAAAGAGAAGTATATTCAGTTGCTCTCTTAGTTTGGCATTACCTGGAGTCCTAGACAGTAAAACTATCTCTTTGGTATTTGGAACTTTGGGTGATTTAGCAACAGTAAATGGGTACACTATGCTCTTAAATAAAGTTCTATCTTGCCAGATACTGAAAATGGGGGGCACTATGCTGAATAAGGAACACAAACATAAAATAATGTCATTTTTCAAACACATTGTATGAAGAAATTGTTATTATAATGTCAGGGGAGATAACCTTTACCAAGTCAGAAGAAAAAAAAAGTCAATACACCGTGTTAATAAACTTTGAAATATATACGTGAATTCGGCTCAATTCAAAAACCCTAGAAATAAGACATAGTTTATGACAATTCTCATCAAGCACATAATATCAAAAAACGGATACATTTCTAACTTTTATGAACCCACACAAACAATATCTGTACATTAAACTTTTAGTTCTCTACCAAGTTTATATCAATAACTTACAAAACCAGACCTCGCAACAATATCTTACATTTATCCTAGTGCCCAAAGTCATAAAATTAAAGCAAGAGAACAATGCCATAAGAGCCATACAGATCATGGCAACCAAGTTTATTAAACACAGGTTATTAAAAGAAATTACGATGTTACAAAAAATTTACAATTTTCAACATCAGATGTATGTTAAACAAATACAAATTACAACACGACAACGCAAAGCAACAAAGGGTTGGTCCTATACTGGAATGAGCCCACAATCTGTTAGTTATGGAACAGTGGAAGCCTAAATGTTATAGATCAGTGCAAATTAGGAAAGCAGACAGTGCTACTGAGAACCCCTCCATAGTTCAGAAAGCAATGATTTGTACTCTGAAATCTGATAACCTTTCAAACAGATGGCTTTAATTAACTTCTCAGGAGGAAAGCATACTCAGGTCCATAAATTTCCAAATTAACTTCACAAGCTTGTTTATTGTTCAAATGGACATAACCGCCTTCACAAATAAGTTAATGACACACTAAAATAGCTTGCTGGAAGTAAACAAACCAATATCAAAATTCTCTTGAGAACTATAGCCATGTCTACATGTTCTTACAAGACTGTGACAGTAGCAGGATGGGAAGTAATAACCACAGTTTCCAGCAGACAAATTGACTCCAAATAACAAACACTCGCTAGTTTTGTTCAGTACAAGACTGTGACAGTAGCAGGATGGGAAGTAATAACCACAGTTTCCAGCAGACAAATTGACTCCAAATAACAAACACTCGCTAGTTTTGTTCAGTACAAGACTGTGACAGTAGCAGGATGGGAAGTAATAACCACAGTTTCCAGCAGACAAATTGACTCCAAATAACAAACACTCGCTAGTTTTGTTCAGTACAAGACTGTGACAGTAGCAGGATGGGAAGTAATAACCACAGTTTCCAGCAGACAAATTGACTCCAAATAGCATCAATCAATCACTAGTTTTGGTCAGAAAAAAGAAGTAGCACCAATCTTGAATGGAATTGAGAAACCATCTTATAGACCAACTAATCCTAACCCTGTTGGACAGTCGCTTGTAATGGAAGCAAACCAACTGCACAGTATTAACAAATTGCAACTGCTAAACTATCAAGGTTACAAAAATTTCCACCACTATACAGGAAAATCACGGGATTTGTACCTCAAACCAAGCAGGTGAAGCATCCAAACACAAGCAAGTAATCTGTAGTTGCTGTCCTAGCATAAAATCAATCTATAGGAAAGGCAGTCAAAAAGAACTCCTTGAATCCATGTGATGAAATCCTGACGTTAAAACTTTCACTTAAGAGCTGATACAGAAGAACAACACCGTAGAATCATTCCAACGCCCTCCTTTACCTCAAACTTTAGCAATAGTTCCATTTTTAGACACCCCAACCATCTTCAAATAATCTATCTTAAAAGTATGTCTTGAAGGAATTGAATAATTAAAATCGGTGATTTGAAAACTCTGAATATACCTAAGCAAACCATCTCCAATCAAGTTTTAGTGTTCTGACAGAACCTGACCTTATTGATCATATCAAATACCAGATCTGAAGGAAAAACTGCATAATTGCAAGCAGACGAATTGTCTTGAACTACCAAGCATCACTTAAACCATAGGCCAGTCACCAATCCTAACCGTGACAATTTCAGAACACAAACTTCATGTTATCTAGCCTTGAGCATACCCAAAACATCCACGGTACAGCTTAACTGACCTGACAAATCCATCTCCACCGCACTGAAGTTCAAGCAAACCAACAACCAACTACACCATCTTTACATAGTATTGCCAAAACAACAAATCACAATTAGCCATAAACGAATGAAAGAGGAGTTACTGTTCAGAAAACTAACGCAACAGAAGAAGCCAATCGCCGAAACTAAACCCCAAATCGAACGGATCAATCACCAAAGGTCAGCAAACGATCTATCCGGCTACTTGTACACCTGATCAATCAATCAACAAAGGGCAACGAACGAGGTGAGATCGAAACCGATTGATCCTTACCAACCGACTTACCATCCACCTGAGGCAGTGGGGGAGAGAAGGGGAGAAGAATCGCAGACGAAGAGAAGGAAGCCATCGAGCAATCCACGATGAGGAGGAGCAGGGGGATCGGGATGGATTTATACAGGAGCGGAGAGCAGGAGGAAACCGAGTCGGTGGGCGAGAGGAGAGGAGAGCTGGTTCGGAACGGAATCGGTGGTCGCCGCCCATTCTAGTCGCAGTCGGAGACGGTGAGTCGGTGTGTGGGCCAGGGAAGTCAGAGACGGTGGGCCGTGGCTCGTGGGAGGCTTTGAGTTATCCACTTCGGCGCTTTTTCCCCTGTCATGGAGACATGGACTCATGGTGGGCCGTCGGCATTATCGCTTTCATATTTTTTCAACATTTTTTAAAGGACGTTCTTATCGCCTAGCGGAAGCAGACACGCTTCGTCGTCCTAATCCTCGACGATTCGTCGTTAGCAGACGCCAGTTGCACAATTGTGAATTTGTGATTCACTCTCGTCGTGTTCCGTCCAGGTCCATCCATGGCTGCATCCATGGAGCACAGTAGATTTGTTTTTTTTTTTAAGGAAACAGTAAAAATAAATTGTTGGTGAATATTCTACATTGCAATTTTGTTATTCAACCAAAATAAACCTCGTTCACTCGTGATCAACCATTCACATTTCAATGGATGTTGGGTTATCATGAAGGTTCCAATCATATCTGGAACAAAAAAAGAAATAGATTCGACCAAAATATGGTCATTTCGTGGTCAAATCCACGAAACTAAACTAAGCACCAGAAGTGCATTCCACGAAGCTAGCGTACGCATTGCCACAACAATAGTGTGCACATTTTTCACTCGGAACTTTTCAATGTTCTTCATTGAGGAAATATTTGGTCAATGATCTTTGCGGAATATTTCTTCCAAAGTCTTCAACCAGTTCACATATTGCCAGCGCTCCTTCTCAACCAAGTGATGGAGAAGCGAGCTTGCCAGTTTGGAGTTCACCCCTCTTGCCAGCAAATATCCTTTCAATGCAACCTGTAACTGAGGATCCAAAACTCTGCAGAAAGAAAAGGGAACTGTCACTGATTGCAACCAAGCAGGAGGGAACCAAGTTCACAGTGATCCTAATTGAAATAACAGGAATCAAATTAAGGCTCTTGCATGTTTATGGGGGCAGAAACACGACCCTTAATGTGATGGAACCAACCTTCATGAATGAGTTGCTTGATATCTGGTTCATGAGTAGAGTGTACAGAGACATCATAGCTCAGAAAAACACAGAAACCAGATATCAAGCACACACCTAACGACCATTCGACCAAGTTAGTTCAACTGCTAGTGACAATAATCCTTTCAGCAAGCCTCCTTGCTGAAATATGGACCATTGAATCCCTAATCAATCGCATCGAGACATTATTTATTTGAGATGACAGATTTTGTATTATCTATTCTGAGATCATTTTCCAAACAACAGAAATAGCTGTAATGATGAGCCATCTTAAGCACTCTAGTCCCGGTTAATACATCTAAGTGATCGATGATGTGCTTACATAAGTTAACAACTGCTACAAATTCTGTACTGCCCTGATTCAACAGTAAATACACAATTTAATCCAAATTGCCTAAGTTGACAAAAGGAATTGGTTACATGGAACAAAAAGGTGGAACATTAGTTGTCTAAATTAATGTGTATTTTAATCCAAAATCAATGATCATATTTTGCCCTTTCATAGTCATATATTTTAGGTTGCATATGTTAACAAAACATTTTCACTAACAGAAGACACCACCATATAATTATTAACTGGGAATCACAGGCGCAAGCAGCAATTTTATGAGAATAATGGGGAAGAGATATTTGTGAGGCCTCCCTACCTAATACTAGTACCAAAGTTTTACCTAAAAATCGTACTTTAAAGTGTAAGTTAAGAAAGTCCTAAATTGATGAACTATGGACAAATTTTAGCGAATGAAGACTGGATCACATTTAGATCTAATACCAAGGACGCTAATCACAAGTACTATAAATTGCACTAAAATGTGGTGGGACACTATCCACGGAGCTCAAAAGTCATAGAACCAACGAAATGAAGAAACATCACCTGAACTCCGGCCCTTCATACTTGTCCCTTCCAGCATCGCCAGCAAACGAGTGGTAACGAACAGCAGTGACATCATAGTCAGCAGCAGCATCGTTATCATCTTCACCTGCAAACGCGCGGCAATCGAACTGCAACACCGGCTTCACGCCAGGCTTACTGACGAACACCTTCATGAGCGCGTCCCTAGGCAGCGGCTCCTCCTCCCCTTGGAATTGGAGCGGCGCAAGGAGCGCCGACAGGAGAACCTCCTCGGAAGCGTCCCGCCGGCGCAGGATCACCTCCTGCCCGCACGGCGCGTCCGACACCGTGGAGAAATCGGGAATGTCCTGCTAGAACCAGAGGTGGGGAATGAGCCAGCCGCGCTGGATCGGAGTCGGAGGAGAGGATGAGATGGTGGGGATACCTGGGATTCGAGCGACGGGGAAGAGGAGGATGGGGAAGGGGATGAGGTGGAGAGTTCATGGGCGATCTCGGCGCGGACGGCGGCCAGGACGCCGCCGTCGTTGGCGCCGCGGCGGAAGGCGGACGTGGCCAGGCGGCGCAGCAACATCACGCCGGAATCGGTGGCGACTCGACTAGCGGTGACCTCGGGTCGGACCGTACCCCATAGGCTGACTGGCTAGCAGGCTCGTGAGCAAACCAAGTAGAAGGCCCACAAACTACGGGCCAGGTCAGTAAAAGCCCAGCTTTTATGTCTCATTTAAATGGCCGTAGATTCCGGCCTATCTACCTACTGCCCCGTCTTTAAATATTTGACGCCGTTAACTTTTTTACATTCGTCTTATTCAAAAAATTTATAAAATTATTAATTATTTTTATATCATTTGATTCGTTATTAACTAAACTTTTATCCACATAAATCGTTTTATATATTTCATATAATTTTTTAATAAAAAGAATGGTCAAACGTGTGTAAAAAATCAACGGCGTTAAACATTTAGGGACGGAGATAGTATATGGGCCAGAATAACGTGGAAAACCCTCCCAAGGTGGAAGAGAAAAAACCATGGGCGCTAGCCAGCAAAAGTCTTCACTATATCAGGGTGATGTTATAACGCCAAACGACAGCTTACAAGAGATATATATATCGGTGAAACCCTCTTGTCAGTACCTATAAAGGTGGGCTAGATTGAGTCTATTATAAGTCCATGAAAGCCACCCTAAGCTGAACAACTGAGTTTTAGCAATTTTGCGATTTCTCCGAAAACCAAAAATCACATTCCAAACTTTCTCAAAAAAAAAAAATGACATTCCAATTTTTTTTTCAAAAAAAATCACATTCCAAACAGGACCTCAACGACGAGAACCTTTCTTTCTTTTTGGAAGCTGACTGTGACCTGTCTTGTCAATATATATTTTTTAAAAGACATGTCTTGTCTTGTGCTCAAGGCGCACATTTCGGCCGAGTTTGGTTCCAAATTTTGCACCTCAAAAACATCACATCAATATCATATTAATCTTTAATACATATTTAAAATATTAAAATATAGATTAATAATAAAATAAATTATATATTCGGACTGTACACAGCCAGACGAACTTTTTGATCTTAATTAATTTATCATTAGCACATATTGGTTACTGTAGCATTTATGGCATAATTAGTCTCAAAAGATTCATCTCGAAATGTATAATCCAAATATGTAATTTGTTTTGTTATTAATATATATTTAATATTTCAAATGTATGTTTAAATATTAATGTGATATTTTTGCCAAACTTTTTACATCAACTGAACGCAGCCTTCGACTGGTTGTGGGCTGTGGCCTGTGGCTTACGGATTGTGACGGTAACAGAACAGCCTAACCGCTTGTTTGGTACCACTACTCGCACGCTCGCGCTTTCTCCGGTCTCGTCTCTCCGTTCTCCGTCCGCCGCCCAAAAAGCACTGAAGCGGTTGCTCGCTTCCTTCTTTGGTCGTCGTCCATTAAAGAGAACGGACGGAAATAGCCAACCTGCCTGCCTACCTTTCCGATTAGTAGTCCATCGAAGCATGATGCAAGTGGTCATCTGGGTACTCCATTTGTTTATCTCATAAATTATCCCCATTTACTACTCCCAGGCAGATGCAAAGTGGTGCGCCGGTGCTCGTCGACGCCAGTTTAAAAATTGCAACTTGTCTCCCCTTCGATCTCCGATGTCTCCGCTCCGGCCGGGCAGAGTAGAGTATCACTGTAGCAGAGTGGAGTTCTAGGCTAGGTTCTGCATCCGCGTCGGGGCGAGATGGATAAGCTGCTGGAGAAATACCTGGATGAGCACTTCTATCTGCCGCCCAAGAACCCCTCCGAGGAGGCGCAGCGGCGATGGCGGAGAGCCGTCGGCAAGATCGTCAAGAACCCATCCCGCCGCTTCCGCATGGTGCCCAACCTCGACCGCCGTAGCGAGGACAAAGCCAAGGTCCGCTCCACCCAGGTAACTAACTAACCGCTCTTCTGTTCGATCCCCTCTCCGCCCTAATCTCCTCAGTTGGTTCAGATCGTTTATTAGCCTCACGCTCTATCTGATCCATCTCCCTCTATCCGCACCGCGTCTAATCGTATGCGTAGTGCCACTTTCACTATCCCTTTGCTGTTGTTATGTTAAACAAGAACAGTTGAGTACTGATTTTGGTTTGTGGTTTCGTCCAATCTCAAGTGCTTGTGGGATTAAGAACTTTTCAGCTTTTGGTATTGTCTTTTTGCCATTACACACGGACTCAGTTTAGTTTTCTTTACATGTTCTGTATTGGTACTAATAAAGTAGGAGTAGCTTTCGTTGGTTCGCTGCAATCCAAACAATGGCCGAAATCCTGCCGGTGTCTCACGGTACTGGATACGGTGTTTCTTGTACGGTTTTTCTGTATCATGTTGACAATGACCATATATCTTGACCATACACACTGCGCTAATTCTCACGGAGGTAGGCTCCAGCTATCTGGTCAACCTGATAGCGACCCTCAAGGAAATTTCCGCGAAGCGACCTTGCACATTTGTTATTAAAGGACAGATGCATCACTTAATTACTCATTTGCTCTGTTACCTCCGTGATCTGTCAGATAATGTCCCTAATTTGTCACAGTCTTGAACAAATCTAACATCACAGTTTATAGTCTCCATGTCGATTTCAGTTTTCGTCTTCATGTGAAAAGAATAACTTGTTTGTTTGGCGTGGAGAATCTAACCTTGTTTCTTGAGATTCTCAGTTAGGTGATTAGTACTATGCCGCTCACGATCCACTCACGATAGTGCTAGTCCCACTCAATCTGCTCCTAAGAATAATCAGAGCTGCTCACATGAAATACTTATCTCACTCTTCTCTAGTACAAATTAATAGGGTGAGACATGGTTAAAATGTAGAAAAGATATGCTAGATTGTTAGAGTTGAAACAACAAATAACAAATATATAGGATGGTAGGACCCATGTGGTAACTACTCATCTTTGGACTGCTTTAAATAATGGTTGCCGGATTTTTTAAACCATGTGATTTGCAAAGTAGAGAATCTTTTTGGTCACTAGATAGTTTTCAGAGTAGAGAATCTTTGACAGTGTAAGTAGTTTTATTTTTGCTATATTTTCTAGAGACTCATTTGGCCATTAAGTCTTGGCTCTTGAAAGTCATTTTCAATACCAATTGGCCTGCACACTGGTTTCTTAGGTTGTCGTTCATTGTATTCTTCCACACTGTTATATTTTGTATGTGAATGTAATTAATTATTTTCTCAACAAATTGACTTGTTTATTTTTCACAATCATGCTTGTGAAAATTTGAATGCATCACCTGTTCAATCAATTAGTTGGTCTGTTTCCTTTGAGTCTCAAAAATAAATAACAACAAGGTCTTCTTTGAATGCGGTAGTGAACCTTTTTCTTTTAAAATCATAATGACCTTGTATGGTTCAGGTAATGTGATCCAGTAGCTCATTGCCATGTATAAACCATAATTCTTGTAAGAGCAATCTCAGGAACATTTGAACCAACTACTTAGAATAAGACCTTCATGTGTCGTCACAGCCCGGACACTCCACTAGCTTAATATTACAATGTTACATTAAAATTTGAAAGGACTGCAGTTAGCTACATATTAGCTTCGTTGGCATGGTTTAAAAATTAGTATTTATATTACTTATTGGTTGTTTCATTACAAAACATGTGAGCCCATCTTATGAATACCAGAAAGCTTCTGAAGGTATTTCCTTCAACAGGAAAAAATTCGGGTTACCCTCTATGTGCAGCAGGCTGCATTCAATTTCATTGATGGTATGAGATAACCTTTTAAGCCTCTGTTCCTTAAGTTGCATCATCAACTCCATTTAATCTATGTCTCATTTGATTTTAAAGGTCTGAAAAAGAAAGAATTTCATCTAACAGAAGATGTTATCAAAGCTGGATTTTCCATTAGTCCTGATGAACTAGCACTGATCACAAGCAAGCATGATTCGAAAGTTTTAAAGATGCATGGTGGGGTAGATGGGATATCAAAAAAGATCCGTTCAACATTTGATCGTGGCATTTGTGCTAGCGATTTAGATACAAGACAGAACATATATGGTGTCAATCGCTATGAAGAAAAGCCTTCTAGAAGTTTCTGGATGTTTGTTTGGGATGCATTGCAGGACATGACCCTTATTATTCTTATGGTATGTGCATTGCTATCTATTGCAGTTGGTTTGGCAACAGAAGGTTGGCCAAAGGGCATGTATGATGGCTTGGGAATAATACTCAGCATTTTATTGGTGGTGATGGTTACTGCTGTTAGTGATTATAGGCAGTCACTCCAGTTTAAGGAGCTGGACAATGAGAAGAAAAAGATATTTATCCATGTAACAAGAGATGGATATCGACAAAAGATCTCTATATATGACTTGGCAGTTGGTGATATAGTTCATCTATCGATTGGAGATCAAGTACCTGCTGATGGATTGTATATCCATGGATACTCCTTTTTGATTGATGAGTCCAGCTTATCTGGTGAGAGTGACCCAGTGTATGTTTCTCAAGATAAGCCATTCATCTTGGCAGGAACTAAAGTGCAGGATGGATCTGCTAAGATGATAGTAACTGCTGTTGGTATGCGAACTGAATGGGGAAAATTGATGAGCACATTGAGTGAGGGAGGAGAGGATGAGACACCACTGCAAGTTAAGCTAAATGGAGTTGCGACCATTATAGGAAAGATTGGACTGCTATTTGCCGTGTTAACATTTTTAGTCCTTCTGGTTAGATTCCTCGTTGACAAAGGCATGACAGTTGGTCTGCTCAAATGGTATTCTACTGATGCATTGACTATAGTAAACTACTTTGCAACAGCTGTCACTATTATAGTTGTTGCTGTACCTGAAGGGTTGCCCTTGGCTGTTACTTTGAGTCTTGCATTTGCAATGAAAAAGTTAATGAATGATAAAGCACTTGTTAGACATCTTTCAGCATGTGAAACAATGGGATCTGCTGGTACCATCTGCACAGATAAAACAGGAACTTTGACTACTAACCATATGGTTGTTGACAAAATATGGATAGCTGATGTTTCAAAGTCAGTTACTGGTAACAATAATTTGGAAGATCTTAGTTCTGTGGTTTCTTCAAGCACATTGAGCCTGCTTTTGCAGGGCATATTTGAGAATACTAGCGCTGAGGTTGTCAAGGAAAAAGATGGTAAACAAACTGTCTTAGGAACCCCAACAGAAAGAGCAATATTAGAATATGGGTTGAGTTTGGAGGGGGATCGTGGTGCTGAGAATAGGAGCTGCGCAAAGGTTAAGGTCGAGCCTTTCAATTCAGACAAGAAGAAGATGGCAGTGCTTGTTTCATTACCCAATGGCACATCCAGATGGTTCTCCAAAGGTGCATCAGAAATTGTTTTGCAGATGTGCGACATGGTGGTTGATGGTGATGGAAATGGTATTCCCTTATCAGAAGCTCAGAGAAAAAACATCTTAGATACTATCAACTCATTTGCCTCGGACGCTTTAAGGACGTTGTGCCTCGCATATAGGGAAGTGGATGAGATTGATGACAATGCAGATAGTCCAACAAGTGGTTTTACTCTAGTAGCCATTTTTGGTATCAAGGATCCCGTGCGCCCTGGAGTTAAGGATGCTGTAAAGACCTGTATGTCTGCTGGTATCACTGTGAGAATGGTAACTGGTGATAATATCAATACAGCTAAAGCTATAGCGAAAGAGTGTGGAATATTAACTGATGATGGGATAGCAATAGAAGGACCAGACTTCCGTAGCAAGAGCCCAGAAGAGATGAGAGACCTGATCCCTAAAATCCAGGTTCATAATGCTTTCCTCAGATTATGCATATTACTAGAATCTTTGAGAAAACTTTATATCTGTAAATGTTTGGCAGGTCATGGCTCGTTCTTTACCATTGGATAAACATACACTTGTGACAAACTTGCGAGGTATGTTTCGTGAGGTGGTTGCTGTGACAGGTGATGGTACAAATGATGCTCCTGCATTACACGAATCAGATATTGGACTTGCTATGGGCATTGCAGGCACAGAGGTACTGTTTCCCTATGCAAGTGGGATACTATGAATGTAGTATTAGTAGAAATTACAAAAGTCAAATGTTTAACATGGATATGTATGTGTTCATTCTGAATGAAATAGGTTGGCCCTGACAACCTATTCGTTTGTTCTCAACTTTCTTTTTCGTTTCCAGAAATGACGTAACTTCATTCTGTATATGTGCAGGTTGCCAAGGAGAGTGCAGATGTCATAGTACTTGATGACAATTTTACAACTATTATAAATGTAGCAAGGTGGGGTCGTGCGGTTTACATTAACATCCAAAAGTTTGTGCAGTTTCAGTTGACTGTCAATATTGTTGCTTTAGTCATCAATTTTGTCTCAGCATGCATCACAGGTGAGGGCAGCATTATAGTAATTATCTGGTTCTGTCTACCAATCAAGTGATACCTCAATAATCACCATTCACCAAGACAGCACTAATGTTTCACTCTTCCATCACAGGGAGTGCTCCTCTCACTGCTGTGCAGCTGTTGTGGGTCAATATGATTATGGATACATTGGGAGCTTTAGCACTAGCAACAGAGCCTCCAAATGATGAAATGATGAAGAGGCCACCTGTTGGGCGAGGAGAAAGTTTCATTACAAAGGTCATGTGGAGAAATATCATGGGCCAGAGTTTATATCAATTAGTTGTACTTGGAGCTCTCATGTTTGGTGGGGAAAGGCTTCTGAACATCAAGGGCCCAGACTCCAAAACCATCATCAATACACTAATATTCAACTCCTTCGTGTTTTGCCAGGTGAGTGCATTATGGAACATCATAACCTTGCTATTTCCAGAAACCTCTGAAATAAAAATGAGGGTTTTTTTTTTTGGCTCGCCGTAAGATGTGTTTGCACCCAAACTTATGTTTCTAACCATACTTCTGAATCCTGAACTAGTGTAACACATTACATAAGCACATTATATAGGTAAATTTCTTGTACTAATGATGATGTTAACTTCAGGTATTCAATGAAATAAACAGCAGAGAAATGCAGAAGATCAATGTTTTCCGTGGCATCCTTAGCAACTGGCTCTTCATCGCGATCATAGCCTTGACTGTAGCATTTCAAGTGGTGATCATAGTATTTCTTGGCACTTTTGCCAGCACTGTTCCACTCAATTGGCATCATTGGCTGGTAAGCGTCGGCCTTGGGTCCATCAGTCTGATTGTTGGTGTTATCTTGAAGTGCATACCAGTTGGGTCAGGTGAAAATTCTGCGACTCCAAATGGTTACAGGCCACTTGCCAATGGTCCTGATGATATATAGCTGATGAACAATCCCTAATGAATAACAGTAGAATCCAGGTGCACTATAGTAGCCAACCTTCCAGCTCAGTTCAGTTGTTTTGGAATACACTAACCAACCACTGGGACTTTGTCAATTTTGCCCAACTGCATATGTCATGTAATTGTTATATCACACGTTAGTGACGTGCAACCCCTTTTTACCACGTTTCTTTCAATTTCGAAAGACTTTTATTGTATCAGTGAATTCATATTATCATTATGACGGCTGCTATTTTTTTAAACACAGCGCAACAAGTTATTGTGATTTGAATTCACATATAAATAATTCAAATATCATGAGCAGCCAATTAAAACTGATATATATGGGCACATTGTGAAGTAGAGATCAAGTATCAAACAGAAGGTCATGGACAGGAGTTAAATTCACAAAACAGAGTATTTAAAGAACTATAAATATCATTCAGGATCTTAACATAATAATTGCGAAGATCTGTCTGTACATCACTACTACGTCGACAAAGAATCATCAGAACTCAAGAAATAAAGAATCGCTGACTACCCTACCCCAGCAATTCAACCATAGTATTATTATTAGGGGTGCCCGTCGGGATTGGGATTGGGATCATCTTTGCCGACGTCGGCAAACAAACTGTCCAAGAAAGCATCCATCGACGGGTCGTCTTCTACTCGTGACTCTCGTCTCATCTCATTAGAACCACCAACACCATGGTCATGGCCATACATTGGGGCAAAGTTGGTGTTCTCCCCGTTGCTATCCTGAATTGCCAATGGCATCTCACTCTCTTGTCTTGCCTCCTCAATAGAGGTGACACCATTGCCTTGACCGTACATCTGGTTCGCGACGAAATAGGTCATCTCCCCGTTGCTACTCTGCATTGCCAATGGCACCATCTCTGCTCCTACCCCGATGCCAGCCTCGCCATAGTAGCCGGCGTCGTAACCTGGCTCCGTTGCCCCTGTGTTCATGGGGAAATCGCCGTAGTAGCCGGCGTCGTAAGCTGGCTCTGCCATATCTGTGTTAATGAGGAAATCGTTGTAGCAACCGGCGTCATAATCCGCCGCCTGTGTGTTGATGGCGAAGTTGTCGTAGTTGTTGTTGTCGTAATCCTCTGGCTTGATGGTAGCAAAGTCGGCGCTGTAGTCATTGTAGTTGACGGCATTGCTGGCGTGACCTGACGTGTATGTCGTCGTCGGGCAGTAGAATTCTGTCGAGGCCGTCGCCGCTTGATCAGACGTCTCGTCGGCTGCAGACTCATGCTGTTGTCCCAGGCGAAGTCTCTTCTTCCCGACGACATTTTCATCGCCTTTATTCTTCCTAGGAGATTTGTACACCTTGCAGATGACCATGGTGCCCTCATCGGTGATAGCCGCGGGAAGATTACTCATTAATTCCTCCATGAGCCACTCGGTCTTGTCCTTGTTGTGCTCACCCGTACGGTACTCGAACGCCTGCCGCTCGCCGAATCCATGGACGGCCTTGCGCCTCTGCGAATTGTGCCAGTTGCCGAGGTCGCCGTCGATGCAGCGATTGTTCCGGCCGGCGTTGCCCCTTTTGTTTCCCTTCCGCTTGGCGACGGACAAAAAGTACCATGCTTTGGTGGTTTTGCCGACGTGGGCGTACTCCTCGTGCGCCTGCGTTAGCGTGGCCGGGTCGGTGCCGTACACGTCGGCTTTCACGACGATGCCGTGGAGCTCCTCGATTGGACGGCCGGTGATCCAGTGGTTGAGGTAGTCGCTGATCAGCTCCTCGTGTGTCGGCTCGAACCTGAAACCCGGGGGCACCTTCACGTCCATATCGATTCGACTTGGGTAAAGCGATCGTATCGATATTGTTTCAAACTAGGTTTCGCGCGCTCGTTTGAGTTGTGTCCTGTGAAAGGCAAGCACGCTGTGTTGGTTTCATATTTATTCCTGCGCGCGCGGCTCGAGTTCGACTCGGCTAAGATGCCGCGTCCGAGACGGATCGAGAGCAACAGAGTCCGATTAGAGACGGATCGGCACTCGGCTCCGTCGACGCACGCACATACCAGGACCTCGCCGTCGTCGCGTCCGGTATCCTCGCCGCCAACGTACGCCACCAGCACGGCGGTCAAGATCGACGGACTGCTACGGCCACTAGTCTCCTCCGCCACCGCCAGATGAGCATCCTCCTCTTCGTCGAGCGCTGCTACCGGCCTTGACCATGCCTTCTTGCTGCCGAATCGTGCAAGTGTGTTCTGCTCTTCGCTAAGCGCCGGGAGCGATCTGTCCTCTCCGTCACCGCCGCCCGCGCCACGAGAGCTCCACCTCTGCCGGTGCCGCACTTGGTGAGAGCAGCAGGAGGGCGAAGCAGGCGGTGTAGTGGTGGCCGGAACTGGGCGCTACTACTTGAACATGATGCCATCTTCAGGTTCGTGCTTTCCAATTTGGGTTAAATCAGCTTCAGGTTTGGTGCACTTAAGGTGTTTGTAGTATTGCCTACGTGTTGCTTCAGTTTTGGTTTTCATATGTTTGGCATTGTTTTGGGTACAGATTATTCACAGTGAGCTACAGCGAAGAAATCTCAATTCACGCACTGAAATTTAGTGTTCCAATTACTTGCACTAAGATTAGTGTTCATAACAAACTTGATTGCCTAATGTTAAGCCTTGATTCTCCAAATGGTCAACTTGGAAAAGGCTGCAGCAGTCTATAGAAATATAATTAGTCCAGATCCCATATTCATGGCATCAGAGTCTTCTATAATCCCATGTTCTTAACAGCAGAATCTTCTACAACTGGTGGATTTTATGCCATCAGTACGAGAAGACAGGTTTTACATGACACAGGTAATGATGGAACCGTTGTGCCTTTATGTCAGCAGTCAAGTATGCATTTTGAGTTGTGCGTGTGCGTGCGAGCTCGCATGTGTCATTTTTGAAATATTTATAAGCAGTCAAGGATTTTACTAGTTTTGTCTATTTAGCGAAATATGATAGATGAATTTTCAGCTACCAGCTTTGCCTCTTGATTTTCTCTCTCTGTTTTTAGGTAGCTTATATACCGTATTGTCCATGAATATTGAATCTCATGATCTACTTCTGGATCCAATGGTTTGTGGGTAGAGTCATACAATCAAAAGTGGTTAATTTTGCCTTAATTTCAGATTCTGTTCACTGTACTCCAGAAAATAAAATGTGTTAATTGACTTACTGTTGAGACGATGAATGTGGTATATGCATGCCTTTGATTGAGTGAATATCAGTACTGAGTTCATTTTTATCATCGAGCTAGTTTATTTAGCTTATCTATATTGTATTGTACGTATCAAATTGCTTGATATTTCCAATTTAGTCCATAGTTTCATAATTCGTACCCCTATCATCGAAATTCTGCGTCAGCCACTGTTTGACTGCACCTTGTATGTTTCAGAGACGATCCAGTTGTTTAACTTCTTCTACAAGCAGGTATATAGAAAGAGGTAAGCCGATATGTAATAGCATATTATTCTATTAATGTGTTTTCACTTTGCCATCAGTTCAACTCCCTTTGAAATTGCTGCTTTTTTTTTTTGCCGATATGTAATTCTCTAACCAGAACATTTGCCTACTTTATTTTATTTGTGGTTGATACTGAAATCATGTGGTGCTTGATTAATGTCTACAATTTTGAACGTTTTGAATTTTGCACTTGTTCTTGACTTTGGGCCAGTGCTATATGTTCAAGACAATTCATTTTGCCCCTACAATGATACAAGTGAAACTTCATATGGACGATGGATTTGAACCATGAAATATTTGCTCTTTATCATGATAGCTAGTAATGTATGCAACTCCAATTTACTCAACTTACATGTGTGATGATAATGTTGGTAGACTGATTATCATTTGTATGTTATATGCAGGTTGACTGCACATATGGAGAAGTCAGAATAACATATACTGCATGTATATCTTTGCTGCATGTAGTATAGTAGTAATATTAGCTACCAGTTCTTTTTGTATGTATCTTCATATTCATAGAGGACTGACTTATTTATGTGTCCACGATCACTTTTATGCCTGCAACAGAATTTCTGGCGTTTTTAAAGAATGCCTGAAATAAAATATATGGCATTCCAAAAAATGCCTCCAATATGGCTTTTTAAGGCGTTTTTTTAAAATCGCCCTGTTTACTTTTCCCTACGCGAGTATATGTGGCTTTTTTAAGTTTGCCTTCAAACATTTTTCAAGGCATTCTGTGGGCCTTTTAAGGCGTTATGATTCGCCTCACATCTCATCCGTGCTGTAGTGACTACAAGACACACTACATTTTCTCGAAGACATTTTGATTAAAATGCCTCGATTGGCTATTTTGTAAGGCATAAAGAGAAATCGCCTTCAAAGGTCCTGGTATTCGAAGGCCATCTACTGGCGAGACACGAATGCGCATTGGTGGCGGCCAGGGATGCGTGCGTGCGTGCGCGCGCGATTGAGAGAAGCGCGGCTCGGCTGGGCCAGCGTCACCACGCAACATTGCTAGCTGTTTCAAAAATCCTCCGATCGACTCGGAGTCGGAGTCGGCACCTGCCGTGTTCGTTCCATCTTAATTAGTAGCATGGATGCTGATCAAACGAGAAGTGAGGTGTTGATTGCTTGGAAGGGGGAGTCGGTGCACGGCACGGTGGTTCATGTGGGTTGCTAGTCGGTAACAGTCAAGCTGACTTGGACAGAATCTGGAAGGTCTTGTTATTTGTCTTCGGTCTATGGACCTCAGTTGGATGCAGACAAATTCCTCTTTTTGGAAGAGCTGTCTTCTATACGAGCTTTGTGTCCGGGGGAGTGGATGATTACGGGGGATTTCAATCTGATTTCAGCAGCGTCTGACAAAGAACAATGCTAGAATTAACAGAAGAATGATGAACGCGTTCATAGGGAAGATCAATGAGCTAGAGATCAAGGAGATGTATCTGTTTGGTCGGCGCTACACCTGGAGCAGCGAGCAGGAACGACCAACCATCATTAAGCTCGACAGATTGTTCGTCTCGTCGGAATGGGAAGAAGGCTTCCCTGATGCTCACTTGCAAGCCTTGAGTTCGTCGGCTTCAAATCACTGCCCGCTGTTGTTGACGTGTGGGGTGGCGGTGGCCTCTAAGCATCGCTTTCGTTTTGAGACCTATTGGACAAAGATGGAGGGGTTTGCAGAGGTGGTACAGGAGGCATGGTCAAAGAATGTGGAGAGCGAAGACCCTTACGTGAATCTCTATGTGAAGATGGCCCGCACTTGCAAGGCTTTGGCAAAGTGGGGACAGAAGAAGCTGAGCCGGTACCGTCTTCAATTGCAAATAGCGAACGAGATCATCTATCGGCTAGATGTGGCGCAGGACAGTAGGTGTTTGTCAGATCAAGAGCGCCGCCTACGCTCGATCTTGAAGGGAAAGGTGCTGGCCTTGGCGTCGTTAGAGAGAATAAGGATCAGGCAATGGGCTAGGATTCGAAGTCTCAAGGAGGGAGACGCCAGCACCTCTTATTTTTTCATGAAAGTAAGAGGACGGAGAAGGAAGTTGCAGATCCTGAGGCTAGAACACGAGGGTAGACTCGCGACAACGCAAGAAGATGAACAGGGGATGGTTCGGGACTTCTTCCTCTCTGTGATGGGTACTACAGAGGGAAACAGAAGAAACATCAATTTCAGACAGCTCAACTTGCCAACAAGAGACTTGACTGCCCTCGACGAGCGTTTCACCAAGGAGGAGATCTGGGAAGCAATCAAGAGCTTACCGTCTGAAAAATCACCCGGGCCGGATGGGTTCACAGCAACCTTTTATCAACTCTGCTGGGCAACAATCAAGATAGAAGTGCAAGCGGCCATACAGAAGTTCTGGTCAGGGAACACACAAAACTTGGAGCGCCTCAACACTGTCGTGATAACCCTCCTACCTAAGAAAGAAGCACCCTCTCTTTTAAAAGACTACAGACCGATCAGTTTGATTCATAGCTTTTCCAAGTTGGTGACAAAGATTCTGGCACGAAGGTTGGCCCCAAGAATGTCAGAGTTAATGCCTTACACACAATCAGCTTTCATCAAGGGCCGAGACATACATGAGAACTTTCTTTTCGTGAAAGGGCTCACAATGCAGTTTCACAGGCAGAAGAAATCAATGATCCTATGCAAACTTGATATCTCAAAAGCCTTCGATTCCATGTCATGCACTTTCCTCCTAGGACTGCTCAAACACCTCGGCTTTGGCGACAAATGGAGAGCTTGGTTGGCTGCACTGTTTGCGACGGCAGAGACGTCTATTTTGGTGAATGGAGTTCATTGTGATCCCTTCAAGCCAGCGCGGGGACTCAGGCAGGGGGATCCACTATCCCCACTGCTTTTTGTGATGGTCATGGAAGCCCTTCATGCTCTTTTTGACGCAGCTGTCACAAGGGGTTTGCTATCAAGACTCAACCTGAGAAGGCGGATACCTAACATCTCTATTTACGCAGATGATGTGGTTATCTTTCTCAAACCGGTGGCTAAGGAGGCTGAGATTGTGAAGGCTTGTCTTGATCTTTTTGGTGATGCAGCAGGGCTGAGAACCAATCTTGCAAAGAGTGCCATTACGCCCATTCGATGTACCGAGGAAGAACAGAATCTGGTACAAGCTAAGTTGCAATGCAAGGTCGAGCCGTTTCCCATCAGATACTTGGGGCTGTCCCTCTCCACTAGAAAACCAACCAAAACAGAAGCCAAACCTATCTTGGACAGAATGGCGAAGAAGGTGGCAGGATGGAAGCTGAGGTTTCTCACTCCAGATGGAAGGCTATGCTTAGTTAAATTGGTGCTCAACGCTCTACCAGTACACCACCTTTCTGTCATACAACTTCCAAAATGGGCCATCAAGGAGATTGAGCGTAAATGCCGAGCTTTCCTATGGAAGGGACAAGAGGAGGTTAACGGAGGACACTGTCTTGTCGCATGGAAACAAGTGTGCTCGCCGATCCGGAACGGGGGGCTCTGCATCAAAGACATGGACCTCTTTGGCAAGTCTCTGCGCCTGCGATGGATGGCCAATCGACTTGAGCATCGTGATCGTCCATGGGCGCAGGTCGGCTGGCGAGATGACGCAGATTTGAGAGATGTTTTCGCTACAGCAGCTTTTTTCGTTGTAGGAGACGGGCAAGACACTGATTTCTGAAGAGATCATTGGTTACCTACAGGGAGCATTGCGGTTTGCTGGCCAATTCTTTTCCCCTATGTCGGAAGATCGAAGATTACAGTCGCTCAAGCCCTGCCCAATCACCGCTGGGTGAGAGATTTGCGCGGGTCGCTTTCGCTGCGGGCGCTAGAGGAGTATTTGCTCTTGTGGGACGAGATACAGCGTTTCAATCTTCAACAAGACAAAAAGGATGTCATAAGATGGAAGCTGACAGCGAATGGGATCTTTAGTGCACAATCCGCATATGATCTGTTCTTTTTGGGCAGGACTGAATGCCCATACAGCGAACTAGGGTGGAGCACCAACGCGCCTTCGCGAGTACGCTTCTTCATGTGGCTGGTGGTCAAAAGGAGATGCCTTACAGCAGAAAATCTCATGATCAGAGGGTGGCCACATACGCGCCAGTGCTCCTTGTGTCAGCAAGAGGATGAAGACTACATGCATCTTTTCGCAACTTGTGCATACACTAACTCAATCTGGGAGATGGCTCGGTCTTGACCTCAGGTTACCACGGGACATGAATCCCGGAATTCAAGATTGGTGGTTGCAGAGCAGAGCGGTTCTCCGGAAGAGCTACAGGAAGCCCTTCGATTCTTTCTTCATGCTAACCTGTTGGTCCAAATGGAAAGAGAGAAACGCAAGATTTTCCAACACAAAGAGAAGAGAGCCGAAGTCCTGTTTGCTGATATCAAGGAGGAGATTGCAGTTTGGAAACAAGCTGGTAGATTTGTCTTTGACAATGGCTAATCTCTGCTAGAAGTAGTTTGATGTTGTTTTCTCTTTTTCGGTTCCTTTTGGCTGAGGGACTAGGTCCTCTCCGCTAAACTCGACAGCATTTTGTCGTGATTGTAACCAAATTTTTCTTCCATATAATCTTAATTCAATTAGCCTTCCCAACGTTTCGGAAGGCCCAGCAAAAAAAAAAAAAAATAGTACCACACTGCTTAGTGACAATGAGAATGGCAGAAACAAATACGGGATCTTCACATAGCTTCTCGCCGGGCCAGGTAGCGCTGGCGCCGTAACCCAAGCTTTCGGGGGGCAAGGTGGTGTGTGAGTTTGGAGTAGGATGCACTGGGAAAAATTCTAGGAGTGACGGCCTTGCAGCGGCATGCAGCCGCGTTGGTGAAGTTGGCAAAGGCGCCTGATGATAAAGCTTCCCTGAGGGACCATTGGTAGGCCTTGTCTGAACCACCGGACGATCAATTACAAAATCTATACGGCGCTGCCCCGGAGGCTAAAATCCATTCCTAGACCGGGCGCCTGCTCTAGCAAAACACACCACCTTTTTTTCCATTGCAATTTTTTGACAGTTGAATTTGGTCAAGAATCAACTCTACAACCTGTATTCCGTTTCCCTTTTTGCAATGGAATCTTGGACGGCAATTCAAGTTCAGTAGTTCACCCCCAACATCACCTTGACTGAAGATCTACATCAGATTCAATCAATTCAAAGCACTGGCAAAGCATTTTGAAAAATCCATTTCTCTCTATGTGAAGATTGTGAAAATACAAAGCATTTTGAAAAACTTCATTTCTCTCTGTTTATGGCGTTGGTGGAAATACGTGCGGTGTCAAAGGATTTTGAAAACTTCATTTCTCTCTGTTTTGTGATTGTGGAATATGATCTTCATCTTGGCTTTGCCCTCCTAAATAGGCTGTTACAACAATGCATCGAATAAGCTACTTTGTGAGTTGAACACAAACCCAGGGGTCCATATGTAGGTGAAGGGCCAAAAGAAATCAGATTAATCATAAACATCACAACATTTTTTTTTCAGAACTATCGTCACATGCATCATGCATGAGCTTTTCAGCGAAACAGTTGCATCATTTAAATCCACACAACAAACTCAGTTAAAAACAAGTCAATGAACAGAAGCTACAGAACTGTTTCAAGGTGTCCTGAAAGGTCGACTCTGCAGTAGTGCAGTGCACCGCCATTTTATGCAATGAGAAATGGGAGCACGGTCAACATGAAAGTCTCGTAAGTAAAAGTTGCAGAGCCCGAGTAGGCCGTGTCCTTTTCCTTGAACTTCTCAGTCAGACCCTGTAAAATAGTTGAAACAAGTGAATGTTAATACAGTGCAAACAGAGCATTATGCTAGGACTTCACAGAGTCTGTGATGTTGTTACCTTAACTGTGAGGCAGCATCTGCAAAGGTAAACAAAATAGAGTTAGGATTGTAATATAGGCCAAATTGGATAATAGAGGATATCCAAATTTTAGTACAACCAATACTAACTATGAGGCTAGTTTTGCATCAGAAAACAGGAGGAAGTAGAGAGTCCAATTGGTGTTACAATTATTGCATAAAAAATATAGTAGAAACATCTTTAGCACTCATATTTAATAGGAAATATCATCATTAAACAGCCACTTGATCAAATAGACTACTTTTGTGTCAAGAAATGTTCAAAATTAGATTTCTGTAAGCACATAAAGCTGAAACGAATTTGAACTAGATCCTATAATAATTAGCTGATAAACAATTTTAGAAGATTGGATACGTTAATAGATCGAATAATTACTAAGGAAACTCAGAAAGCAGACTTAAAGGAGTAATCTTACTCGATGAAGTTATCATATTCAATAGCTTTGTTCTTGCCTCCAGTCTTGTCAAATTTAGAAACAAGCAAGTCTAGCACGGTTGGAGAAACTGAATATCCCAGACTGAGAAGAGCATCACGCAATTCTGTTGCATCAATTTTACCACTTCGGTCACGATCGAACCTCTCAAAAATTGACTGCACAATACAAGCAGAAAATGCACATATTCAGTTTCAACAATTAACTTCATTAGTTACACCAACCAGAAGAAAAGGAAAATTGAAGCTGTAGCATCTCACCCTCCAATTCTGAAGGCTGTAAAACACAGAGATAAATTCCTTGGGCCCTGAAAGGTTCAAAGACACAAACTCAATATGGTTTGCGGGGAAAAAATCAATAAGACAAGAAATGCTTAAATTAAAAAATATTGTCTAGAAATCCACTATTTTGTTAATCGGGTGCATTCTATAGGTTAGAACTCAGAGAGCCAAAATTCCAGATAACCACTTCAGTAACTGAAAGCTGAAACAGAGCACTGTTTTCAGAGTATACACACTGAGTAATTCACAGATCACAATTTAATATCTACAAAGAAAACAGAAGCCAAAGAAATAGGACAAATGTTATTCATTAAGGTTGCAAATATCGACTTTTCAGTTTAGCAGTAATCTGACATTTTGAATAAAACTGACTAAACTATGTATACCAGTTAACATGTATAAACTATGTGCCAAAGCAACATGCCCTTTTACTGGAGTAAGCCTTTTTTTAAGGCGGAACCCAAATTCTTTTTAGATCTCAAACCAGAAGAACTTACAAGTTCGTTCTGCAAATAAACTAGTATGTGTCTAGTGTACACTACACCAAAGTAGACCATAACATGATAACCACACAATATGAGCTGGGATTGTCCATAATTCTGTTGGATCCTTTCCACAAAGAGAAAATTAAAACCGCATTCCAACACCAAAAGTAAACTCCCGCTTAAACAATTTGCCACTATATGCTATATGATCGTCCCATCACGTTCACAATCTTCTTCCCAAGTGACAAATCGTGGCCATATTATGCAATAATGACTACATCCACGCATCGCCGACCAAAAGTCGTATACTCGCACGGCTATACCGTGGGCAGCTCGAAAATCCCGAGCAGCGCCACGTGCTAATCGCGTGCCACTGGTCGACGACCCATGGCCCAAAGCACAACCACCATTACGTATGCGGCCGCTGACCAGAAGAGAACAGCGCGCACGATAGCCCCATGGCACGATCACAGTAACGAGCGTTGAACGATTCGATTCCTGGGTGAGACGAGGAAGGAGGATGACTTACCAATCTTGCGGACGTTGGTGTTGGTGAAGAGGTACATGAGGAGGTGGACGGTGCGGAGGCTGAAGCTCTGGTTGTACCCGGACAGCGCCGACTGCAGCTCCTTGTCGTCGATCATCCCGCTGCCGTCACGATCCGCCGCCTGGAAGCACGCCACCACGTTCGGGTCCGTCCCCGGCGGGAACGCCGATGGCACCAGCGACGCGAACGGGCTGCCGTACCCGCCCGGCGCCGCCCCGTAAGCCGGCGGCGGGGCCCCGTAGGGTGCGCCGTACGGCTGGCTGGTGGGCGG
>CM002479.1:1504048-1530447 GCA_000325765.3 Leersia perrieri
GGCATCACGAACCACTTATGATCAGCAAGAAAGAAATAGAAAATTAAAGGCACATAGTGCTTCCTCACCAGAGAATCCCCAATTTCTGTAGCATTTGCAGCGCCAGCAGCAACCAGACTCCCCACTGCAACACAGAAACACCACTTACGGCACAGCCATTTCGTCAAACAGGTTGCAAGCGATAAACAGTTAAGCACACGAGGGGAACAGAACAGTGAACACTCTACCGGACACGGTTGCCAGCAACAAGGGGCGCCCACGTAAGAGCGAGCACCTCGCCGCAGCCTCCAACTTAGCTCCACGAATCGCTCCCTTGGATACCAAGCTCCCGCGCTTGCTGGGCGCAACCACGAGCACATCTGTACCAGGGTACGAGGAGGTGGAGGGCTTGGAAGAAGCAGCAGCAGCCTGCGCCGGGAGGCAGCGGCGGCAGGTGCTCGCGCTACTAACGGTGCGCGCGGCCATGGCGGCGTTGGCGATGGAGAGCATGGAGGAGTGGATGAAATGGAGCGGAGGATTCCGGAGAACAAGGGTCAAAGGGGACAAGAAGGCCACACGCCCAAGCAGCACGACGACTCGAGGAAACAAAGCATTCGATGGGTCGGGCCCACATGTCAGTGTGAAGCCTAGCAAATCTAGCAAAACGCAAGCAACTGTTCGTTCCCTTCCTCTCTCTTTGGCTTCTTGCAAGCTATAGCTTCTGTCCGACAAAGCCGTCGCTTTTGTGCTCATCTAGCTGTATTTGAAGGCGGCGGCGCGGTTCCCCAATCTCGGCGGTGCGGCGGCGGCGCGTAGCCCAATGGCGAGCTAGCATTCCGGTTGCCGGAGGACTCTGCCGTTGTGAGCAATAGAGCACCGGCGAATCAATTTGGGAGTCGGGTGCTCCCTCGTCTTCCTCCTCATTCCGACGATGGGGAACTGGAACCACCGCCATCAGCCATGGCACAGGAGGGGCCGCCGAGATTGCCCTCCATCTCCGCCTTCCCCTCCTCATTACGGTACGGATGAGTGATTTGTTGCTTGTGCCCCTTTGTCTCCCATGGATTGGGTTGCATTTTCGTATGATTAGATTAAGTTTAGGTGGTGATTTGTTAGGCAAGAAAGAATAATAGGTCTAGAAACTTTTCAATCTAGATATCTGGGTATGGTACTTTCAGCTAATGATTTTCCTGGATTGGAATTTGGGAGTGAACATGGTTACCAACTTACCATTTTACTTCCTGCCACCCTAACAATAACACAACTTTTGTTGATGGTGTACTAACTTCTCTTATGTGTTATACAGTCAGTTCAAGCTTAGAAGAGTTGCTACTGCAACTTCCTTTACCATTACGATTATTGTTGGTCTAGTTTGTCTTGATAACTGGGATGTGGCGTCTATATGTCAGAAAAATGCTACTTTTATAATTATTTGACTACCAAGTATCAGTTTGTAGTTTGAGCTGCAATGGTGTTGCAATCAGCGAACTATTTATGTGCAAACTTTGTATATACAACTAGCCAACTAGGTCATTTGATCCAACTGCAGTCAGCACAGTATCATCTGTTCCAACAAGAATTGTCCTTTGTAATGATATTTTCTTTGAATTATCCATATTGTAGTCATCAGGTTGAAGTCGGTATTTATGGAGAAAGAAAGCATAGTGCCATAATTACCAGTGGCGGAGGAGGGAGCATGGTTCATATGGGTACTACATACATGTATGCAATTTCCAATAAGAAATCTAGTTGTTCAAGGGAGTGAATCATCCATACCATTTGAACTAGATTTTAATGTGTTGCTTCTAACCTTGCCCAAGTTGAAAGCCTGAACTCCCATTGAAAAGATCGTGGCTCCGCCACAGGTAATTACTGCATTTCTTAAAGAAAATGAAGGGCCACAAAATGTTTATATGGCTATCACACTTCTTGTATGGCTATAGCTCATAATCCCCGTTGTTTCCCTCAAGCAGGACGACACTAATTCGTTGACATACTTAATGAAACATTTTTAATTGCTATTAAAAATTGGCTTTTAGATTACTGACATAGACATGAAAGATGCACTTGTATGTCAATAAAGGAGAATCCCTTAGAAGGAATGCTAGTGTTTTAGGATTGAACCCATTTATCTAGTACTTTGAATGATTAGTGTTGAACGTCTTTTTTTCTCCCATATACTTAGAAGGGATGCTAATTTTTGGGATCTGATCCTTTCAAAGTATGCAGGCAGTGTGTAAATCTGTACGATGGTGTTAATCAATCTAGCCAGAAGATTATCTTGTATATGTTATCTGTTTGCCTGAACATTTTAGAGTTCATCATCTCCCTGCATTATTATTCTGCTTTATTGAATCTGGTATTCTTTTCATTTTTACAGGACACAATTGCCACCCAATCCCATTATGGGAAAGGGAATTCTGCATTTATGTTGGCGGCATTTCTTGGCAAAGGTTCTATGAAAACAAGAAATATGTCTCAATGTATAAGGACATAGAGCAATGGGATGACTCAGAAACCTTCGATAATTTTAAGAATGCAAAGGCTAGATTCTGGGCTAATTACCATGGTCAAGCTTCAGACATACCTTTGCCAGACCCTGATATGTATATTTGCAAGGTTGATCACAATTGCAAAATTGACCCTGAGTTGGTCACTGAACTGAATATGGCTCAGGTTCCATTTGAGATGGATAATGAGGTACTCCCAGCTAATGAATTGGGCAATGCTGGTGCAAATAACAAGCATCATCAGAACCAATCTGGAAACTGGGACACCTATGTAGAAAAGCCAGCTGAAGTTAACAAATGGGAGGAACATTCAGGATCCAACTTGGGCTGGGAAGCAAAGCATGATTCTTGGAACGAGTGGAGTAAAAATTGCTCTGGTTGGGGTAGTGCATTGGCGGATTCTAGTTGGGGCAACTGGAGTAATAATAACAATTATTATTCATCAGGTAACAGGGATAGCTTCAATGGAGTATACAGCAATAGATACCGGGACCCAAGCAGCATATCTGGAAGGAAAAGGAATAGTGGTGAATACATTCATCAAAGAAACAGTAAACAGAGAAACCAGACTGAGGGCTACCAAAGAAGTAGATGGTAAGTCTATAATGAAAAGAGCAGTGAATGGTTTTCATTTGATAAATGGTGTAAACGGCCACAGGATAGAATGTTGGCCGAGTTAGTAGTGTGAAAGATGAGGAATGAATCCTTGTGATATTTTGTCTGAAGCATTAGCAATAGTTGGCAGTTCGAACTTCGAACAATCATAGAGGCACTGGAGAAGGATCTAAAATACAACATTTGTCCAACTCAAAAAAGCTCCATTTCAGAAATTCAGGGGGCTCGTCCCAAGATAAGATATATAGGACCCTTGTTCATGCATATGGTGAAGACGCATCCCCTTGTTAAACATGGTTCACACATGCCAAGGGTTCCGCATGGTTTCAAAACTGATGATTCATTGATTACAAAGCCTACTAACGAGAGGCGTCGCCTATGGAGGAAAGCTGCAGTTTTGATGTGTCTAAGGGAGACAGTCTTAGGGATTCACATCTCCCATGATTTCACCTTGAAATGAACTTCCAACAATCATATATGTATAAAGAGATGCTTGAGGATTTTTTTTCGCCTTGTTAGTCTGTAGAAAGAAAGTTTCTTCAAATGATGTTTTTCAGTTTTTGGGTAACGGAAGTAGAAGTGCTGCCATTTCGTTGTAAATATGACCGCCATAAGTTGTCCTTTTCCTTTCAAGCTCCATGAACATGTAGTTCGTTAAGTGAAACACATAATTCATGTACTGATACCATGCTAGTAACATATTCTAATAAATTCGTGTTAAAGACATACTGATAGTTGACAACAACAGAACATCCCAAACCAAGGAAGTGATACTTCTTAGGGTTCACGATGCCACGGAGCATCCCCTTGCCGCCTGCCGTCGGCATGGCAGTTACCATAATAGCTGCCTGCAAACCACGATAAATTCATCAATTTTCTGTAAATTTTGAGCAAATTTTGGCAAACCGTGCCATAGTTATCACTTACCGCTACCCAATGGTAAGGTCCGGTTGCTGTAGTAAACGATGGCATTGTGAACCCTGCTTCTCACACGTTTTTCGTTACACACTTGCATCTTTAATGTTAAGGGTTAGTAACTTCCGTACGTTGTTATTTAGTTCCAAGGTGACCACTTTGCTTTTGTTACTTTGCTAGGCTAGGATAAGCTAGCAAATTTGGGCTTATTCCCTGTGTTCCAAGAAGAGTGGATTTCATAGAATTTCAATAAGGCTTTAAAGGTAGGAGGAGACCAAAATATCCTTTATTAATAGAAGAGTAGTATGGGTGGTTGGGTATCCGAGGGGAGATGATTATTTTTTTTATTTGCGAGCCAATGGTTGATAAGAGGGTAGAAGTTGATTTATTTGTCGACAAAATTTGAATCCTAGATGTGTTTTTGTTTGGTGGAGGGAGTAGCCAGGAGCAAGAAAGCTTGTTATTTAGTTCTGACCTTCTAGGATGATAACACGCATGCAAGTGCTTCACACACATTTTTTTTCCTGTCTGGGCGTTTCTAAAGTCGTTACAAAGCAGAGCTAGATTTTTGATGTCATCATCAAAATGTCATGCCACTATCTCGAAAAAAAAACACCTTTTCACATACACGCACACACACATGAGAAATTTAACGTTTAGATTTACTCACACAAATTTGCCACTAGAGAGATGTAATTTTCTTAACTATTTGCTTATGATGCGTGGCACTTTATCGTGCTATGTGGACTTATTCTTTCTCATTTAGAGTCCAACCTTTGCTTCCGGTAGAGTGGTGATAAAGCATGACAGCAGCATGGCGTTATCCCAGGGAGAAAGGGGAAGTGGGCAGCAGGTATGGGTGTCGTAGAGAGGTTCAAATGTTCGAGCTGTCATCGAACATAATAAGATCGATATGGTTCCTCCCATGATGGATTCCTCATTGCCGTCCTCATGCCAGTTCAGAAAGTCTGGCACTCATGAGCTCTACCATCGTGCTTCTCACAAAGTCAAATAGGACAACAGGAGATCCACACACCTTCCTGTGACGTGCTCCCTTGTTGTACCAGATCGGTGACTAGTCCATGAGTTGCAAGCGCCGCCATCACATCGCTGTGATGGAGCGCCAACCCACTCTCTGTATGCTGGCACAATGATGTGTACATAAAGCATCTCTCACATTGATAGTTTTGTATGGACAAACCTAAAAGTGGTATTTGAAGAGTTGTCAAACCTAATACCAAATAGTTGATTTACCCTGATATAAAACACATATACTTTCACACGCGCGCACACAACCCACACGACAAATCACAAACTCACACAAATGTGTGCAAGACACAAACTCGCACGCAAAAGGCTCACATCCGTACACTTTCTCATATATACACATGTGCACACACACTAACTCACACACAAGAGTGTACATAGTCATACACACACTCACGCATATGAGTGCACACTCTTTAACACACACCCCAGCATCATAAACATATGAAAGGATCTGGAACAAATTATTAACAAAACATATTGCAAACCGAAAACAGAGTAACAAATGATTTGCTACATATTAGAGAACGGTAGTCTACAACTGCAAGCGGACATCATGTCTTGCACAAACTCAAAATGAAATTGATGAAATGAATAGGTTGGATGCATACATCCTACCTTGCAGACTCACAACTATGTCCGCTCGATGTTATGGACACTCCCTCACACTCACAGAGAAGACAATCTATTTGGTATTTTCACTCTTTAATTTCATAATACTAGATTTTTGCCATCCTTAATCAGTGGCAATCCCTAAGGAGTTTTTTTTAGTTCCGCCACCTCCTCCTACATTTGCTTGACCATACTAGATTCATCAAGTTTGCCTAAAACTATATTGAATGGTGTGTCAATGAGCAACGATCACAAACAGTGTGATGGAACTAGAAAAAATGGACTTGATCCAACCATCAACCATCCAAGTAAGAGACACAGAGGTCAAGTCGAGGCATTGCAAATGTCAACGAGCATAAGTACTATAGGTAATGACACTGGCTGCCGGTTGGGAGTGGGATCTAACTTCGAAGTCTTTACCTAGCATTTTTAATGGTCCATTTTGCAAAATCAATATCTCTAGCAATGGTTTTTCTATGAAAAACTAATACAAGAAAAAACCAAAAGGGGATTATACAATAACAAATTAACAGGGGCTTTCACAAGAAAAAACTTATGAGAAAATAAATATGGGATTTGTGCCCACTCACCACAGCAAGACTTTGTGCATTGTGTATGAAGGGACAAAAAAACATACAGTGTTCAATGCTTACATTGATCATTAGTTTTTTAAGATATTATCAAAAGCCATAAAATTAACATATTAAAATATATCCAACTACGAAACTAATGACGTCACATACATAACATTAAATAGTTACATAGTTAGTTTACCTACTATTAATCAAAGCTCTTTTAAATATTGAATTTACAGAAAACAACGAAGCCTTATATTTAAGAGGCGTAGCTAATTCGCGCCTGTGTTGCCCCGCATATAGGACAAAATAGCTGACATCATTAACGACGTTGTTAACATCTAACGAGTGCACCGTTAGATCTTAACAGTATCGTTAAGATCTAACTGAAACTCAATCCGGCGGGTGTTCTCCTCCAACTCTAATGGCGGCGACGACAACGACAGCGATGAAACCCAGTGATGTATTTAGTGTTTTGGGTTGGGATGGGGGAGGAGGGGGAAGAGGGGGCAGCGCCGGTGACTCTAGAGAGATGGCCGAGGCGGTGGCCAGACCAGGAGCCAGACCCACGGTGGACGGTGGACACGGACAGGTGGCGAGACAGCGATGTCGCTACCGAAACCACAAGAACGGAGGCTGGAGGTGGGGCGGGGGCATCCAATGCCGACGACGACTCTGGCGTCGTGTGCTGCCACCGTCGAAGGCGGGGAAGGAGAGGGATGGAGGTGGAAAGGAGAGGGTGAGAGGGGGCTCGTTGGCGCCGTTGACATCTTTTGGCATCGGTGAGCGGGGCGGCGGTGCGTGGTGGCAAGGGCGGTGGTGAGGAAGACAGTGACGGTCGAGTGCATGCGACTTAAAAAAAGATAGCTTGAATCAGCAGGGGCTCCTATGTAAACATTGTTACCGGCATGGGACACAGCGACTACGGCCGTTGGATCCATCAACAACGACCCATCGGAGCACGAACTGGCCGGAGTCCACCGCCCCACGCCGCCCCATCAACAAATCAGATTTGTATCCTCTAACATTGCACACTAATGTCACCATGACATTCTTTTCATCTGCGCCATCCATTCCTAAATTAACTGTCATGAATTAACTACATTATAATTAATCAAAACTATTACTTAAATAATCATGTATGTCGATGATATGGGCCGGGGGTATGGCGAGGACACGACACGTGGCTTGGGAAGCGTGCCACAGCCATTTGTTTGCGGCCAAGCCAAGTTCTGCGAAGCTTACAAGAGGTTCGGGCCCCAGGCAGCCACGTGGCCACCCCGAGGGGGCATGGCCCGGGGTGCCACCCGGAGGCCGGCATCTCATAGAGCTGGGGTCCGGGGTACCCAGACCCCCTTATCCCTACCCACACTTCTCTTTGCCAGGAGAAGTGCGGGGAGCGAGATCAACCGCCAACCACCGCATTTAATATTGAGAGAGAGGTCTGACGTCTGTCCGTCGCATTTAATGCGATGTGAGGCACGGTTGTCAGCACCTCATCATCACCTTTTACACCCGTTTCGAGGGAGAGAGGGGAGAAAGTCTTCAGCCTGTGACCGCGAATTGACAGCGCGGTCACAGACGCACGCCTCTCGCTACCCCGGTCACCGTCGCATTTAATGCGTTGGATGACTGCGTGGAAGAGAGGTGGTGAGAGCTGTGTGCTTGACGTCACCTCTGGCCTAGTTGGTGGCCAGCTGACAGGTAGACCCCACTAGAGGTTAGGTAGGTCGACCAGACACCTCGTCAGCAGCATGATGGCCTCGCTGCCTGTTTTTCTCTACCAACTCTCACGACTTGGCGATGGGGCAGGAGCGAGGCATGGCCCGTCCTAACAGGACAAGACAAGATTGTAGCCGTATCCCTAGTGCTCAGCAGTAGGGTTAAAAACATGAGACCATTGTGGTGTCCCCTTGCACTATTAAAGAAGGCTCTGGTCCTTCGTAGAAAGAGTTCTTGCTTGGTCTTAGGAAGGAAGACTAGAGATAGCCTCCGAGAGAACAATCCCATTCCAGTGGTTGGAAAAGGGATAGACAGAAGAGTTATACTCTGATTGTTGCACAAAAGAACCATCACACTAAATATTGTAGTCCAATCTCCATCATTAAGAACAAAAATAGGAGTAGGATATTACGCTTCCCAGCGGCCTGAACATATACAAACCACCTGTGTCTTGTGTGTTGCATCGTGGTTTTCATCCTCCCCATCTTCTTCTTCACCTTGCTCCAGCCCGTACCTCTATGCCGAACCAGAGGGGTTCCTCGGATCCTCGTTAGATGAGCTCACGCTCCGACAACATAGCTGTTAATTTAGAAACGGATGGCTTAGATAAAAAAAATGTCACGGTGACATTAGTATGATAATATCAGAGGATACTAATCAGTAATCACAACAAATCTGACCGGCGTCCTTTCCCGACGTTTCCAGTTTCCGTCCCGTCCCCCCTTCTCTTCTTAGTTCCTCCCCTCCCCTTCGCGCGGCGCTGCTCCGGTAGGGTTTTAACCGGCGATCTCTCCCCCTCTTCACGCTCGTCGAGTGAGAATGGTGGAGGAGGAGGAGGTCGGCAACAAGATGCAGGCGCAGATGCGCCTCCAGCCGTCGGTGGCGGAGGAGGACGCGGACCTGCCGCTCCCGGCCCTCTTCGAGAAGGCGTCCCACCTCCACTCCCTCGCCTCCAGCTCTTCCCTCGATCAGGTTTCCTTCGATTACCCCTTCTCCTCATCCCATCGACCCTCTCCGTGTTTGATTTTGGTGTGGGCGCTTACTGCGTGCGTGTGCGTGATTGGTTTGGTTTGGGGGCAGGAAGGGGTCCGCAAGGGGGTCGACCTGCTGCGGCGATGCGACGAGATGGTCAGCAAGCTTGGGCTGTTCTCCTCCAACGAGACTAAGGATGATGTCTCCACTGCCAACCTCAAATACTTACTCGTATGCCCTATCCCCACCAATCTGCGCTTACCTCCATTTATCTTATCATATCATTCATTCTAGTGCATCTGCATCGTGTGGCTAAAGTTATTGTTTCGGTTAATTTTCTTCAGGTACCCTACTACCTTGGGGAAATGACTGAAAAGGCAGCGCAGGAGGATCGGATCCCAGTTCTTAAGGCGTCACAGGATCATTTGAAGGTTAACCGTTTGTCCTGTCACATTTTGTTGATTTGGTGCAGGTTAATAAGAGACCGTACTAATAGTGTTCTCTTATGCCCGTTCCTTTTTTTTTTTTTGAGGGAATTATGCCCGTTCCATTTTGTACTCTGTTATAACAACACATGTTGTAATCTCTTCTCGGTTGCACAGGAATTCATTTCTATCTGTGAAGCATTGGAGGTTATACCAGAGGATGAGCTTGAATTATCTAGGCAGAAGCAACCCGATACTATGGCAAATCGAAGAGCACAGAAGGTAAATCTTGGTGACCTTTTTTTTTTTTCTAATACGTTAAATGGGTCACTGATCATTCTGCGATTTAGAATTTACAAACACAATAAGATGGGACCCATATCTCCTGTTGAGACTGCAAAATTTAGGCTGAAAATCTGCTTGACCTATTCCAAAGTTGGTTAATTTCCACTCTGATATCTTGTCTGCTGAACCTAGGTTGCGCGGTTCAAGCGTCAAAAGGCTGCAGAAACAAAGCTCTCAGAAATCAAGGAGAGGAAAGAAAGGCGTTGTCGGTCATTGAGAGCAGCTGCTTTATCAGCTCCTATTGAAGCTGGAGAGGAAGATGCCTTTGAGGACGATGGAGAGGAAGAAAGAGAGGTTAGCAGCAGATATTTGAAAACATTTATGTAGCATTCTGCATGACTTGCTCAACATCTTTGAATCTGATCTTGTTTACCAAATGGAAACATCATCGTAGAATTACCACATGCCATATTTCAAATACCCCAAATTAAACATAGCTTTAATATAGAAATTTAGATTGTCCAGAAAAGAGAAGAGGAAAGGCTTTGTTCTGTTCAATAGAAGTTGGAGTTTTACAAATTTGATAATTCAAGATAGGTTTGAAAAAACTTATATGGTGAGTGGGTCACATTTCTTGAATTAGCCCGTTGTTATGCACACCAAACACAGGATTTTTTTCTGTTGTGCCAGATTGCTAGGTCCTGTCCACCTCCTTTTGTCCTGTAATGATAAGATGCTCATTTTAGTGTTCATTGCCTTTCCTACTCTTTTTATATATTATCTCTTATTTTTGTGCCCAGTCAACCTTTTGGGATCTTTTTGATGTGTGCTTCCTAACATTGGGTCAGATGCATACTGTTATCACTTGCATTGATGTACAAATGACCAAAAGTTATGTTGTGGTTTTGATTTTGATTTTTCGTGTTCTGTGTTGCAGGCATGGTTAGCTACTATCTCATTGGCTCTATGTAAGGTAAGTTTTGCTGTGGAAAAAAAGTATTCTCTTATACTGCTTGGGATGTTTGTGTAAATTCTTTTAAGTTACTGTGCTTGCTTGGGTTGTCCCTGATCATCTGACACACTCATCTCTACTTCATTTCATAGTCTTTTGACCTTCTGGACATGTTAAAGAAGGAAGAAGAAATGCTTCTGGCAGTAAAAGAAAGACAAGCAAAGGTAAAACAAGTAAATGCAATTTGCTGAATTTCTTGACAGCATATCTTGGTTGATCCTTTACTGTGTCATATTGACCTTTTAACTTTCATTCTGATAACTTTTCTGTACATCCCGCATTGGATCTTGTTTTTATCGAAACAATGAGTGCACTTCAATTTGGAGCTGCCTTGAGCATATGTTGTAGTAGAGCTTACCTTTGCACCCAAGTAGACTGTAGACCATGACTAATAGTGTGAAATTTCACATTTGTTATGTCCTAGAATGTAGGTAGCTGGATAGTTGTGTAAAGTAATTCTGTTTGCCAAATTTGTACATGGCACTCATGAATAAGGACAAAATTAATTTCATGGTAGTAACTTGAAACTCTACAGTGCAAATTGCAAATATTTCATCTTTTTTTTTTATTTGGGTGTCTGTAGAGTGTTGTGTGTTTTGTTGTTACATGCAAGTAATCATAAATATTAGACTTTGTTGCAATCTACCTGAAGAAAAAATAATGTTTTTTTCTGCTTGCTTTGTGTTGCATGTCTGCTCAGTAAATTCTGTACATGGAGGCTTCCTTTGGCAATACAATAATCACCTGCTTATGATGTTTTAGGATGGTAATGCATTTGCTCGTGAAATGCTTGATGAACGTAGAAAAAAGGCTGAAGCATGGCACCATAATGCTGCCAACCGTGCACCATATTCCAAACCAGCTGATCCAATCACTTGCGCAACATTTGCTCAAGATGTCATTGAAGGTAGAGCAAGTGTTTCACAAGCTCATGACCACAAACACCAACCCCTGATATTTGGGCCTGCAAGTCTTGTTGGTGGAGGACTAACCAGTGAAAGAGAGAGAATGTCAGCACAAGTTTTTCAGCCCAGTTACAGGTACGCTTTAAAGTACTGCTACACACCTAACCAACACTTCAATTCCTATTTTTATTGCGATGGTGAACTTTGGTTATGGCAAAATGTGGAGAGATTGTTTGCCACAACTTTTAATGCATCATACTAGTCATACTTTGATGTACTTGTAGGAGCTTGGACCTCCTGTTTCACTGAGCATTGCTCAGCAAGCAGATTATTTGTTGGTAAATCTGTAAACAAATTCTTATGTCGTGTTTGCTTCTCCACTGATTAAGTATATGACCTTGTTTATGCAACTGTACGTATTACCTTGTTCTGTTATTGTAAGTACATAGCAAATTTGGTGGTTTACACTGTTGGATATCATTCATTGTTTCCATGCTGAAAAAAATAGCCCATCATAACGTGCTAAGTTTGCTACTCAGTGCAATAGTAGATTCACTGACAATATAACAGTTGTCTTGTAGCTTTCTGGGACAACTTTGTAGGTGTAAACTTACATTTAGCCATATTCTGTGTAAAAATTTCAAGAAATCATACTTTTCTGCGTTTGCTGGTAGAAAGTAGAAACCATCAGATTTCCCCTGCAGTATGCATATGAGGCTACCCTTTGATCCAATCTCTGTTTCTGTTTTGCCTGTATTCGGACTATAGGTTACCAACAATGAGCATAGAAGAAGCTGGATTACGTGAGATGAAAATGATGGAGAAATGGCAAGAGAGAACTGCTAAGATGATTCAAGAATCAAACTCCGCATGGCACAAGGATGGCAGTCAGCCAGCCCAAGAGGACGAGGACGCCGAAGAGGAGAAAGCAAGAGCATGGGATGACTGGAAGGATGATAACCCTCGTGGTGCAGGCAACAAGAAGCTCACTCCCTGTGGCTAGTTTTTCTAGTCTAGCAGTTCTATTGGAACTCGACATGAAATTGATGCCTGTGTAAAATACGTGATTAAATTTACTTTTCCTTACCGTGGCATTTGTTGACTTTTGAGTATGCTTTTAACAGTATTTTAGTGTAAAAAACGTCATATAGTTAGACTGGAGGAAATACTAATTTCGGTATGAATACAAGTGGATGGTTTTATTTGTGAAAATTGCACTTGGCAGGGCTAAACCTGATCTGGATTGATTGTCCTTTTGGCGGTCCGTTTGCTTTATAGCTGGCTGCCCCAATGTGACAATGAAGACATAGGTCTAACTATATGATACGGTTCGCTGAATTGCCAAAGAGGAGAAAACGCGAGCACGTGAAGAATGCCTCCAAGAGGATATTTTCCTCAGGATTATGGTGTCTCCCTGCCTCGTCTTTGGATGATTTGGACATTACAGAATGCCTTACGCCACTTCAGTGGTCGTACACTTCGGTAAAATTTGACGGATGATCGGCAAACTGTACGAAGACAGTTGCGTGCAACATAACTATCCACATCCAAACAACCCCAAGACCCAACTTGCTGCTAATCGGCACGCTTTTATTACTTGCAGTAATTGGATGTACAGATTTATAGTACAGATAATCCTTACATGACATGAATTAGCGGCAGACAAGCTGTCCAGTACACATGACTATGTGACTACATGATATTTTCTTCTATTCTGCCTTTGCTTGTAGAAACTGTGGGTGCAACAACAATCCAGATTCTTGAAACTTACTCTCGGTGATCACATCAATCTTCTTTGCCATCTCCGGTGTCAGATGGTTCCTCCAATCTCCAACCACCCCGCGCCGGAAGAATATGTTATTCGATACACCTTTCTCGGTGAAGTTCGTCGTCCCTGACCGGTTCACCTCCAATCCCGACAAATTCTGTATTGTGCATGCCTCCACAATCTTCCTGTCCACTCCGGCCTCTTGCTCCTCCACCGTAAACGGCTGTCCGACGAACTCTGCTAGACGTCTCAGCTGGCCAAGTGTGTCGGCGGCAAGCTCCTCATAAGTCAAGAAGAGCATCTGGCTTGGCCTCTCAATGTGCCACTTCCAGTATCCAAGGACGTGCTCCCAATATGACCCGAACAGTGTGACGCCATCACAAAATTCCTGGAGAGCCACATTAATGTCCCACTGCACGAACCTGTTCCAGAAATGCCAAAGCGAAACAAAACAATCCTTGGGATCCCGACACAGGTAAACCACCTTGCTACCGGATGCAGCGACGGAGTCCGGCAGTGACTGAGATGGGATGTGTGTCATCAACAGCCGTGGCACCGGGAGGGAGCTCAGGTTGGGGATTTGGTCGTTGATGAACAACTGGGACTCGAGGAAAGGGACAAGCTGGTGCGGATTGCGCACCGCAAGCTCGTCGGTGCCGTGGTGGAGAGCAGAGTACAGGAGAGCCTTGATCCAGGTGGTGCCGGACTTGGGGAAGGTAACGAGGAAGATGTCGGTGGCGTGTGCCGTCAGATGTCTCTTGATGACCATGGCGCTCAAGACGACTTTCCTAGACTGGTACCAGCCGTCGGGGTGGCGGCAGTAGAGGCCCATGCAGCTGAGTGTCGTCGGGAATGTCTCCACAACTTGGCGGAGTTGGTCGTAGATTTCCTTGTGAGTCGTTGCTCCGTCAACCTCTTCGGCTGTTAAGGAGGACGCCATGAAGAACAGCCCACGCAGAACACCAATGATTTTTAGTCCTGTGAGCTTGAGAATATATGAAAGTGTAAGGTGCAAATGTCCAAGAGAGGAGATAGATGAGGAAGTCGTGCAGAGTTATAAAACCAGATGACAGTGACTTGTTAGCCTCTCTACAAGACTACGTCAGTATGTGATCTGTTTTTGCAGGCCTTAATTACGTCCTCTCCAAACACTCAGATCAAAGCAGTTAGTAGTCCATGGCTCCGTGCCATACCATTCTCCAGACAACCAGCACAGATTTTTTTTTTTTTTGAATAATCACCCACAGAATCAGACAGTTTCCCTTAACTCAGCATAACTACATATCTCACAGCCCACAAGCCACAGATGTTCACGAATCAGGAGAGCATTGCGCAGAACGAGATCTCTCGATGACTCGATCATATACCCCAGAATTTAGAGATAACTGAGTCGATCTATCGGCATTACTTCTAATCCCGAAATCTACACAACCAAATTGCCAAGGACCGTTGCAAAGGGGAAAATGAAATTAGCACATTCCACTTACCAATCATCTGAGGAGGTCCCTCCTTAAGACATGATCCTGCTTCCCCGGACTTCATATAGCAGCACAGCAGAACATTTCAGCACATTAATTCATCAAACCTCTTTGCAACATACGATCGAACACCATCCGTGCCTAATCCAGATAGCACGACTATGCACGTGTTCTGATGAAATCAGTTCCAGCACAGGCATCCGCAAGCAACCTAGCCTTCACACAGTCCGCCAGCCCTGTGACCTTATCTTCACGTATACCCAACGGCACCCGTCCTTTTTTTCGCGAATACGTTACAAGGCAACTGTACAAAAAAACGAAAAAATAGAGAGAAAAAAAACAAAAGGACAAACAGATCAACAATGGATCAGAGGAAGTTTTTTGTGGGAGACGGACAGATGTCACGGATTATGTAGTTGGGTTGGGTCACTCCATAGTGTAAACCAGTACTTAGTCTATTCACTTTCCACAGCAGTACGTTGTCTAGTGTAAACCACACTGCTAACTTGAACACCAACTATATGACGTAGCTCGCACTGTTTACTTCATCAAATGATAAAGACCAGTCTTAGTCTATTTACTCCATTGTCTGGTGTAAACAATTTTCACAGTTTACATTAATTTATCCCCTCTTGATTGACCATTTGGTACTACACACGTCACTCTTAGCATGCAAGGAGTTTTGGAGTTATTTCATTTAATATAAGAGACCTTCTACAGTGTTTGCATACCATAAAGGATAAAGATCTGACGGTCCATAATCATAGGTACCGGCTCAAAGGTATATAAGTATTGGTATAGGTGTTTCGGTAGAAAGTGTAAAAAGATCATTTGCATAATAGTAATTTACATGGTTTTTTAAGATTTACATTTTTTTCCCAAAAGACACGGGTAAAATACCATTGATTAGGCTGTTCTTCCGTATGTTCATTTTCGGTAAGTTATATTTGCATTTTTTTAAAAAGATTTTGTATTCAAACATGGTAAAACTTCTCATTTGCGTGGTTGTTTTTTGACTTACGTTTTTCCCAAAGAACATGAACTCAATATGAAATATCACCAAATCATTTTTTCATCCATAAATCGTTTTTGGTACATTATAATTGCATGGTTTTAAAATTTTTGCATTTTGCAAGACAAATCATGAGCTCTCGTGTGTCTTGCTGAGATGGAAAAATGGAGCAATATATATGATGCAAATATTACTACGGCCATAAACTTATGTACTAATTGTCCCGTTCACTCATTTTATTATGGCACGTATGTACCATCGATGTTGCATACTAATGGAGGATCTGTAGTCTTAATTATAGAAACAATCAAGTGATTGGGTCTTCCTTCTATTTATAACGCCTAATAGAACCTGCCATAAATTTGAACTACCATGTATAACAAATTTTTATTCCATACCTTGCCCTTTTAGTGATCAACGGTCCACATTACACTACCTGTAATACCTCTTTGTACCTCGCAAACACCGTAAAAGGTCTTTTAATGTAAATGGGCCAAATACCCAATATAATGGAACCGACAAGACAGTTGCATAAAACAAGTTTGCTCCTCGTCGATTACTAGTGATTTAAACTTCATGTTCTTAAAAGCTAATACACAAATTCCAAATTCCAATAGACAAGGGAAAAACAACTTATTCATAATAATTGGCAGTCTTACATTATTATTGAACCAGATCATAGTAATTTCATTTTAAAAAGTACAACACACATCATAAATACACAAAGAGATTTGTGTAATTTTTATTTGTAGAGTAACCAGTAAATAAAAAGTCGTTCCTTCACCTCACACATCAACACATGATAGTTCTGGAGTACTTCCTTTTATTCTCCTTTCCCTTGTAAAAATGGTGGATGCAAAAGCAAGCCAGATCCTTCGAACTTGCTATGGGAAATATCATCAATCCTCTTTGCCATCTCTGGTGTCAAGTGGTTCCTCCAATCTCCGACAACGCCACGCCGGAAGAATACATTATTCGGCACAGCCCTATCAGCAATGTCGGTCGTCCCTGAGCGGTTCACCTCCAATCCTGATAAATTCTTTATAGCACAAGCCTCCACAATCTTCATATCCACTCCGGCCTCCTGCTCCTCCACTGTAAATGGGCGTCCAAGGAACTCGCCAAGGCGTCTCAGCTGACCGAGCGTGTCAGCGGTGAGCTCCTCATAGGTCAAGAAGAGCACTTGGTTCGGCTTCTCGACGTGCCACTTCCAATAGCCAAGGACATGTTCCCAATACGGCCCAAACAACGAGATGCCATCACAGAATTGCCGGTGCGACTCGTTGATGTCCCGCTTCTGGAACTTGTTTTGGAAATACCATAGAGAGACGAAGCAATCCTTAGGGTCCCGGCATAGGTAAACCACCTTGCTGCCGGAGGCAGCGATGGATTCCGGCAGAGACTGGGATGGAATGTGTGTATTTAACAGTCGTGGTGTCGGGAGTGAGCTTAGGTCAGGGATCCGGTCATTCACAAATAGTTGGGTCTCGAGGAAAGGGACGAGCTGGTGTGGGCCATGAGCCGCAAGATCGTCAGCTCCGCGGCGGAAAACGGAGTACAGGAGTGCCTTGAGCCAGGTGGTGCCGGCCTTGGGGAAGGTGACGAGGAAGACGTCGGTGGGGAGCGCCGTTAGGTGGTTCTTGACAACCATGGCACTCACTAGTCCCTCTGTAATCATGTACCAGCCGTCAGGGTGGCGCCGGTACGGGATTACGGTTCCGTTGGATGCCGTCGGAAATGTCTCGGCGACTTGCCGGAGTTGGTCGTAGATTTTCTTGTGAGCTGTTGCTTCGTCAGCCACTTCAGGTGCAGAGAGCGGGGAGGGCGCCATGAGGAATTCACACAGAACACTGATGACCTAAATGGTTTGTTTGTTGTTCTGTGCTTCTGTGACTAGGCAGGAATGTCAAGTGCAAATATATAGGGGAGGAGAGACAACTTTCGAAGTCACGAACAATGTACAACCTGACGGTGCAGGCATCCTGACATTAATTAACTTGTTATCTGCATATGACCTAGTTATGTCAACACTCAACAAACGTGATGCTGAACTTAGTTATGTCAACGCACGTGATGCTGAACTTTTAGTTCCAAAAGTCTATTAATGATTCTAGTCAAATTTGCCATGACGTCAACCGGTGGATTTAGCTCTTAGCTAGCACTAGCAGAGGGCATTATCTGGCTCATTTTATAATGATGATGAGTACTGGTCAAGTGGTCAGAAGATACATTAGGATCTTATCATAAAAATATCGATCAAACATGATAAGGCAGACGTTATTATATCAACCTAAAATACCAAATAACATGGACTGAATGTGTTTAGTTTAGTAATAATATCAACTTCTAGTTTGATTGCACACACCGATACATGGATTTGACAATGATATACTACGTACAAATTGCATAGTTGGCTTATTTAAGAAATGCATCATGCAAACCACTCCAAAAGATATACGACGCCGGTGATTGCTGATCGTAAGAAAAAATCAGAATAATCAAGTATTGGTCAAGGTCAAGGGTTATCCAAAGACCAAAGTTCAGAATAATTGACTATCTGTTACCTGCCATCCAGTCAGCCAAATCGCAAAGGAAACAGCTGCAAAGGTGAAATCATCAGGTTGTATCCATTACCTATCATCCGAAGGAGCCAGTGAAGACATATTCCTACTCCCTCTACTTCATGTATCAGTCCAGCAGCATTTGAGAACATCAGATGTCCTTTAAGGCATAGCATCGAACACCTTACTTGCATCTTCTAAAAAGCATAGCTCTACGCCTCTACATACCCTTCGATGAAACCAATCATAACACAAGCAACAGCAAGCAGCCGTGCACACAAACCCCCACTACGACGGCCATGCTGCAGCACGATCGAGGAAGGACTGGAGTACGTGAACCAATCCGGCGCAAAAGATCGAGCACCCATGCCATTATGGACAACCGTCGGGCGTCGGCGACGATTCACCAGTAGTATGATCGTCGTAGGTGAGCGCGGCGTTGGTGGTGTTTCAGGACTAGGCCTGGTCATGCGTGCACAAGTGCATTGCGTCGTGCAAATTAAGGGCAGCGTCCGTGTGGCCTACTGAGGCCCATAATAATTGCACCGGATCAAGGAAATTTGGGCCTCCGTGTTACCCCATATAAGCTGGCCCGGAACATGATGACTGAAAGAGGTGTAGCCATTCTCAGAAGAAGAAGAAGAAGAAGAAGAAGAAGAAGAAGAAGAAGAAGGTGTAGCCGTGTAGGCACGGAAAAGTTTACTTGTGGCTAGGTTGTCCTCTATGGATCTATGGCATCCTTATTAATATTTTGATGTTCGTATAAATTAAGCGATAACTTTTTCTTTCTACATCGTTTGTTGAATTGATGAGTGTATAGTGTTCAGTGTATACTATTATTACTTGTGTAATGCATGTGCACTATAACGGGATTTTAATTAAATAAAATTATTATTAATGTGTTATTACCATCATTTTCTGCAATTTATCTATATTTGTTACTGACATAATTTAGATATTACGACACTTTAGTAGTTTTACACGGTATATTTTGATGGACTCGTACCCAGTTTGTAGGAAGAAGTAAGTTACGTGACAAACTAATTCACATAGCCAAATGCCAAAAGGGAAACAAATCCTCTGTTAATAATCGGCAATCTCTGATAGTTTTTTTTTCTTTTTGAGAATCTCTGATAGTATTATTTTTTGACGCAACAAGACATTGTAACAATCTAAGTTGCAAAAAAATTACAGTACACACGATGTTCCTTTGCTTTTATTTTCACAAATACGCAAGAGATTTGCGTTTTTTAATTAGTAAGCAGAGAAATGAGCCGAGTTGTTTCTTCACTTCACACACTTCTAGTTCACTTTATTCTCCTTTTGTTTGCAGAAACTGTGGATGCAAAAGCAAGCCAGAGCCCTTAAACTTGCTCTCATTAATCTCATCAATCTTCCTCGCCATCTCCGGCGTCAGGTGATTCCTTCAATCCCCGACCACCCCACGTCTGAAGAATATGTTGTTCGCCACGGTGCTGTCGATCATGTCAGTCGTCCCCGACTGATTCACCTCCAATCCGGACAAGTTTTTCATTGCACAGGCTTTCACGATCTTCCTGTCTACTCCGGCCTCTTGCTCCTCCGCTGTGAACGGATGTCCGACAAACTGGGCGAGACGCCTCAGCTGGCCAAGCGTGTCGGCAGCGAGCTCCTCGTAGGTCATGAAGAGCACCTGGTTCGGCTTCTCAACGTGCCACCTCCAGTAGCCGAGGACGTGCTCTCAATACGGCCCGAACATGGAGACACCGTCACAGAATTGTCGGTGTGCTTCGTCGATGTCCCATGGCATTAACCTGTTCAAAAAATGCCAAAAAGAGACGAAGCAATCCTTAGGATCCCGACAAAGATACACCACCTTGCTGCCGGAGGCAGCGACGGAATCCGGTAGAGACTGACGTGGAATATGAGTATTTAACGGCCGAGGCGCTGGGAGTGAGCTCAAGTCAGGGATCCGGTCCTTGATGAATAGTTGGGACTCGAGGAAAGGTACGAGCTGGTGCGGGCTATGCGCCACGAGCTCATCGGCTCCACGGTGGAGAGCTGCATATAAGAGCGCCTTGATCCAGGCGGTACCGGACTTGGGGAAGGTGACGAGGAAGATGTCAGTGGCACGCGTCATCAGATGATTCTTGATGACCATTGAGCTCACAACCCCCGGCGTGGTCATGTACCAGCCGTCCGGGTGGCGGCTGTACGGGATGCCGATGCCACTGGGTACCGTTGGGAAGGTCTCCACGACTTGTCGGAGTTGGTCGTAGATTTTCTTGTGAGCTGCTTCAGCCACTTCAGGTGCAGAGGACAGCAGGATGGAAGACGCCATGAATAATAGTCCACGCAAAACAAAACTAAAACCAATGGCTATTTAGTTCTGTCAATTGTGATCCTCTGATTCTACTAGGAGTGTTAAAGTGCAAATATATATAGGAGAGGAAAGACAAATACGGGAAGTCATGATCAGTTTGTTCAAACTGAATATTGATATTCTGGTATTAGTTAAGTTCTGAAAATCTCCAAGTATCTGCTGCATCTGAACTTTTTTTCAATGCACGTGATGCCCAAGTTCAGCATGCATAATTGCATAAATTTAGGGAAAAAAATTGGGTGAACCCCGGGCGCAGCGCTCCTCTTGTGCGCCCCCGATTCGGATGGATGACGCGTGGAGACGTAGCAGATGGAACAACGCGCTTCGCTCGGCGCCAGCGCCGTTAGGGACTGGGCTTCCGAGTGTCCAATTTGCATAATGCCACGGTGGATTTATAGTGATGATTACACCAGGGCCACTACCATGGGGGTATTATCTTTGCCCATTTTATAGTGATGATTACACCCCTGTGAGGACGTAGTATACAAGTAAACTGACACCTGCTTCGTCCAATAATATAAGTTTTTTTAAACAATGTAAAGTCAAACAATATTAACTTTGACTCATAATAATAATTAAATTAAAAAACCGATCATGTAAAAATGACATTGCTATATTTAGAATTAACTATTACAATATAAAACTTTGTTTATTTAAATAACTTATTTTTATGTATATTTATAGTCAAAGTAGCTATATAAGACTGGGTCTTATTTTAAAAATACTTATATTATTGAACGAGGGGTATAACATATTGTTAGGATCTTATCCTGAAAAATATGGATCAAACATGAAGACATGTGTTGTTGTATCACCAATATACGAACGAAATTAAATAACTTGACTTATTGTTTAGTTTAGTAGTAATATCGACTTCTAGTTTGATTATACACACCGATACAATGATGTGACAGTGACGAGAAATGCATCGTGTAAACTATACTACATCCGTCCGAAAATATAAACAGTTTTTACTCGTCACGATCTTTGATATGTTACTTTGATCAATAATATTTACAAAAATATGGTATTTTAAATTTAAAAAGTTGGATATTATAATAGTTTGTCTAATGATGAATCTAATAGCATCATTTTTATGTGATTGTTTATTTTGATTTTACATTACTAATAATCAAAGATTAAATTATTTGACTTTAAATTTTTAAAAAAATTGTTATATTTTAGGACGGAAGGAGCAGTGTAGAACAGAAGGTGTGGATAAACACCCCCAACATATACGAGCGTGATTGTTGATCATAAGAATTATTAAGAATAATCGAGTATTGATCCATCAGATTTCTTGTATCCTTTGTCCAAACCTGAGAATAATTCAGTGTAGCGGCCGTGCTGATCTAAGCCTGCCATTCAGTCAGCCCAATCGCAAGGTAACATATTTTATATTCATTATCTTCTACGAAGTAAAGAGCTAAATGAATTTCATTATCTAAAAAATTCATCCGAATGAGCAAGCATAGACATAGTCCTGCTTCTCTGATCAACTCTCACGTAGAAGTTCAGATATCAGTTGTCTTTAATTAAGCATACTTCCTTTGTACCAAATTAGTTAACGCCATTACCGTTGCACCACTCTTTTCTCTATACTAGTCGGCTGCACATGCGTTGCAATGGGAAAACAAGTCTATTAAAGACATGTGAAAAAAATCAAACATGTAAATATCCATCCAAAATTCATTGTTACGGACAGGAAAATTGAATTAGCAATTAAATAAAACAACAAAAAGATGATATCTATTTTATGAATCAAGTTTTTTGATGTTTTACATGATCGACAAAAACATAATGTCTTCTATATTTCTCGATCAATAGCCACAATCAATAAATAAATGTTGTTTTAGAAAATGACATACTACCTAATTTTCCTCGAGTTCTACAGTTAAAAGGGACCTTATGCTTCAGAAGGACGCGGAAGGCAAATTTTCTCTTCTCCCATGCCCTCAAAAGCTCGAAGGACTGGGCCGATGAGAAACAAATAGTATGTGCAAACTGTACATGAACAAAGTGTCCTCATAATATTAAAGAATTGTAGAGGCATATTTTCTAGTTGTTTTCAACGGTTGCCAAGTGTGTGTGTATATATATATATATAATCTCTGCTGATGTTCCGAGAAGAAGCAAATACGTTTTTCAAATCTCACATGTGCAATCTTCCATATATGGCATATAAGCATTGATGAAATTTAGAATAATCATACAATAATTGTTTTCATAACATCTGAATAGAATGCATAAGCAACCGATTTTCCATAAATACAAGTCAAAACAAATTGCAAGTATGTTCATATATCCTATCACCTTACCACAGTTTCATCTGTACATAAGTTTCTTACGTTTGGTCAATACATCTTTCACAGTTCTGAACTCCAAAGAAAATTAGAAGGAAACACCAACATTGTAAACATAGATATCACATATGAAGTTCATATTATTGATTCTGATTATTTAGAACAAAACCATATCCTCCTGCAAAGAAAATCATTTGCATAAGAAAAATATGCACTGGGATAATCTCAAGATTAATAATCTTGAGTCTTAACTCACTTGTGCCCGCTGTAAACACAGGACTGGACAGAACAGAAGCATGCGCTGGTTGAACTCGGGTAATCCTCCTGACAAAACAATATAATATTAGTAGCAAATTTATTTCAGTTCTGTCACCCTGATGCTCAACTCGTCAAGTTGTAAGTGTAATCACTTCTTTCCATCTTACTTTACTTAGATTTCTATGCAGTCTCCCTGCTTTGGCAGCTCTATAGAAGTAAGGAACCAAATGTTTTACCATTGCTTATTTTTTCTGAAGTTTAAACTTTATAGAATACATTGATTTATATTATGTGGACATAATATTTTGATGTGAATTTACAGGAACTTGGCACATGTTGCTTTACTACCATTGCCCAGTAAAGATTGCAGAGGAGACTGTGTAGTCATCCTAGCATATCCCATCATGGCGTTTGGTCGTGACGATAAACATCAGTTCTGAACTGTCTGGAAAAAAAAATTAAGGTCAAACAAGTGATCAGCATCTGACCACCAAAATCCCCATCTAGAAAAAAACAATCAACAAAAATTGCTCACCAACTAAAAGAAGAAAATACTTGATCTTTGCATGCCTCAGAAACATTAAATACTTGTCAATTGCAAGAAAGAGAGGAAATTACAAAATCGCATGTACCCAACAATTTATGTACTCCCAAACACAACAACAATGTTAGATGTAGTAAATCACTGATCTCATATTAGCAAGAGATTACCCCGTGACTATATATATTTCCCTTACAAAAAGAAAATAACAATGCCAAGAAATTTAACCAAGTTGTCCGTCCAATCTTGGATGAGATGGAGTAAAAGAAATAGAATAGATGAAGGACGGCAAAATAATTGTACGTGGAATAGATTGTGAGGGCTACGCGGCTGAGATGACGGCCATTCCATAATAGTCGTGGCGTTACTGAGAAGAATTGAAAGATCAGACACAACTTAAACATAACACCACCTATTAAACAAAGAAAAATGATTTTTCAGACTTGAATTGCAATGCTACACAGGGCATTATTGAGAAGAATTGCAAGATCGGACACAACACAAACATAACACCACCTATTAAACAGAGAAAAATGAATTTTCAGACTTGAATTGCAATGCTACACAGGGAGTTCAACCATCAGCTAGTAAATCAAATCACCTGGAGATCGCTAAATGAAAATACAACATCGTCTTCACCTAAATCCTCTGCCTCTTCTTGTTTCTTTGTATGTTATGCTAGTACACCACAAACATTAAAAATGGATCGATTAGCGGAGACAAGGGGATTTGGACAAAAAATAATCAAACTTACCTTGATCGGCGAGGGGGTGACGGCGTTGGAGGAGGAAGCGGCAGAGGCGGATCGGGGCGTTGGAGGCGGAGGGGGCGGCAGCGGCGGATCCGGTGACGGCGCTAGAGGAGGAAGAGGTGGTCGGACTGGATCGGGCGACGACACGAGAGGAGAGTCGGTCGCAGCATATCGGCGAGGAGGCGGTGGCCCCGGAGGATGAGGAGGCGGCAGGGGCAGATCGGGATCGGCAGAGGCGGCGAGGCGCCAATGCTGCGCTGAGATGTATCGGCGGAGGTGAGGTGGATCAGCAATGCCGACTGCGAGGTAGATCGGAATGTTAGCTGCGGATGACGGAGCGGCAGAGCGATGGGAGGCCCGCCCTTCTTCCGCCCTTCATGGCTTCATCTTTTCCCTCGGCCAACAGCACGATGCGAAATTGCCGAGTCGTCCCGATACGGAGGTTGTGATAGATCGTGGGCGTCGATTCTAGGGGAGGATCCTTAGAGATATACTAGCCGTTAGATTTTATGGGACTTACAAGCACCACTATGATCTTTTTAAGTAGTACAGAAGTATAGATATAGATATAGATTTACATTAATTTTTAATAAAAAAGCGATCAAGGCTCAGAGTAACGGGTCTTGAACCCATGAACCTGCCCTGTGGAACCCATGAACTTGTCCGGGGTAAAAGAGCAGCTTGTCATTAGAGAGAACAGCCAGCAACGATTCGCTAGGATGACCGGCGTAAGCGTGCTTGATTCTAGGACTAGCCTGCCTCGTCCCGGAGCTGGAGGTTCTTGCATTTGGCTGAGGCCGCGAGCACATCAAGGGCAGCTTCCGCACCACCCGAATCAAAATGGAGCGAAAGCATGCGAATGTGCGGCCCGAAATGGGATTACGGGCAGCCTACGCGCGGCTCATACATACTACGTATATGTTGGGCTAGAACGCCCTATATTAGTGAACCGAAGGTATGTCGACCTACGTGCGGGTGCAGCCCATACAATATGGCCTGGAACATAATCCCTGTTTACGTGCGCCTCTCGTATGTTGGGCCGGAAACTCCGGTCTGCCGCAACGATTCGCTTAGATGAGGCCGCAATTCCGCATGCGGCGAGAGCGAGAAGACGCCGCTGCGACACGTACGCGCGCGCGGAGGAAGGTTTGCAACGGTAGGCATTGCCATGCGTTTCCAAATCACCTCCTTGCCATGATCTCATGCCAAATACGTCAGTCGATCATCATGCATGCTCCTCGTTTTTAACCAGCTGCATGCAGCATTGCAGCTGATGCATCATCATCATGCACACGAGAAGTTTCTGGGAGCCTTCCCGATCGACCAATCCATCACGTATGCGCGTTCCGGTCGGCAGTCAAGTTGGATAATGTTCATACTACACGTACGGGTTACACAGGTCACGTAACTTACTTAATTAGCACATATTGCGTGCCACCGTACGTGGTAATGTTGATGTTGGTTGCTGCCGACATGCATGCTGAAGTAAACACTGCCACAAAATCTAAGCTGAGAGACAGAACTCTGAAGTTACTTAATAGTAGATCAATGTCTTCACTTACCTATCGCGCGTGATACAACTCATATACACAAATGTCAGGTCCATCATCAGTTCTGTTCAGTTTGAGCTATCCACGGTGCTAGGCTGCTAGCATGTTATCGATATAACTATCATGCGTGCACTGCTTAAAATTAAGATGCAAACCTGCATAATAATACAATTTCAATTTCATATATATTTAGGATTATGATGTTGTACGTATGCATATATATGTGCAAATGTGCAATTGG
>CM002479.1:1530547-1544622 GCA_000325765.3 Leersia perrieri
TGACCTCACCAGTGGACTGCGCACGATGCCACGATAAGTAGCGGTCATTGTCTCGGTACAAAATCTATCATGCATGCCGTACTCCTACCTGAAACTGATTGAAACCTTCAAAGCAAGCCGAATAAACAGCAGAAAGATAGGCCCGCGCGATTCGGTTTTCCCGCGCGAAGCTTCGTGGAAGCTCACTTTGCGTGCTTTCATCCCCACCTATAATTCTTCGTCTCCTCTCCTCTCACCTTCCTCGCCCCTTCCCTCAATTCTCAATTTCTACAACACCTCGCCATGATGAATCTTGTGCATCTCTTCTCTTCCCCCTCCAAGAGGGAGGACAAGGTGAAGATCAAAAAGAAGATCAGCGGGCGCAACAGCTGCTCCTTCGGATCCACCACGTCTTCATCGTCATCTTCCGACGAGTCAGCCACCACGCCGAGGTCCGTGTTGCCGACGTCGATGGCGTCTTCCTCGGGGACGAAGAAGCCGGCGGCCGTGACGCGAGAGGATCTGGAGGTGGCCCTGCGGAGGATCGTGTCGAGCGAGGAGGAGCTTGCCGCGATGCTCGCCGTCGCCAAGGAGGATCAGGACGGCCTCGTGCTGGAGGAGATCGCGACCGCGGCGGCAGACGAGGGCGAGCTGAAGGAGACGTTTGCGGTGTTCGATGCCGACGGGGACGGGAGGATCTCGGCCGAGGAGCTCCGCGCGGTTCTCGCGTCGCTCGGCGACGAGCTCTGCTCCGTTGACGACTGCCGCCGCATGATCGGCGGCGTCGACACCGACGGCGACGGGTTCGTCTGCTTCGATGAGTTCTCGCGAATGATGATGCAAGGGCGCGCGTGATTATGTGTTGTATTTATAGGTTTTGATCGACGTGATGGTTTGTTCATCGTCTCTTGTATCTACGTGTCGCCCTCTGTTCATCATCTGAAACTTTTTTTGTTGTTTGTGAGTACTGAGTACGAGTTTCAAAGCAGAAATGAACAGAAAAGTCAGTTAGAGATACACTGTTGGCGACATTTGTTAGTGTTTGTGTTTTCGTCTACATGGAAGATGTACATCACTATATATGCATGCACACCACCCCGTAATAATAAACTATATATTGCTAGCATTGGACGTTACTCTGTACATGTAAAAAGGTGATGTTTTCAGGCATTTTCCTGGTAGTATTTGCAAATTTTAAATATTTTTTAGATGACTGGATTCAAGGAAGTCGTCTTCAGCCTCCAGCCGGTGGGACGGGAGAAGGCAGATAAGAGGAAGAAGACTTACCGGTGTAGGCGACTTCTTGGTGGTGCTAGTGGCGGTGGCGGCGACTTCCTAGCTGTGGTGATAGTGATGGCGGCGAACCTCTGGTGAAGAAGACCTAGTGTTTATATTTTTGGGTTGTTTGGAGGGTGGAGAGGGGGATTTTCCATAGACTTACAAGGATAACCATGGGCAGCGGAAGGACTTGTCGTATATGGTGGCGAAGCGGCAGGGGCACCGTTGGAGCTACGAGAATGCATAAAAGCCAACTGTGGGCAATATTGACGGTGGGCACGAGGGAAGCCATGGGTTAGGAGGCAACATGGGTGCCCACCGATCCGTCGGCATGAATTATCGGAGTCAAAAAAGTTTGAGGCAGCACTGAGGAATGGAGACACTATTTGGCTTGGGGAGGGGGAGACAAGAAGGGCGGAGGAGGAGGCCGGTCAGTTGGGGCTATCTGACAGACTGAAACCATTGATGACGTTCCGCGTTGATGAGCCGGAGAAGGGAGGCACTGTGGCTAGGTTGGTGGCAGTGACACCATCGTATCACTATTTGTGAGTGTGTGCAACCGAGCAGGAATATAATAGAGAAATATATATAATTTTAGTCATAAAAAAATGACTGAAATTTTAATTTGGTGCTTCTCGGTGAGGCCGTGGTTTAATTTTTCAGAAAAAAACAACCGACCGTTTTTATTATTTATGTGCATCCAGATCTTGAAACACATTTAATATGTAATCCGTGTGTATCTAAATTTTAAGGCAAAATTAACTTTTGCCACTCTTACGGATGAAATATGATCCGAATGTCATCTAGACCCACTGTCAGTGATTCAACCGGACCCATATGTCATGTAAATAGGTGTTACAAGGACTATCTCGGAGATCTGACTAGACAATTTGGTATACTCATGCCTTTGAATCTTTTGAATTCACTAGAACAGAGCTTGCATGCGCTGTACAAGTTGAGCCGGGAACATGTGTTGCAATTGCGGGGCAACTTACGAATGGTGTAAGCAATTGCAAGTAGATACAAGGCAACTTTCCGGTCAAAAGCAAGCCCTGCACTTTTTCAGTGACAAAGACAAGAGATCAAGGTGCAGGACAAAGTGATAAACACACTGAGATTCACTTTCACATATCTTTATGATCCAACGCTGGATAAAGTGACGCATCGATCAATACATACTGTCACATTTACAATTTTACACAGACATCGCAACCATGTTGCAATTCAATCGTGCAGCATCTTTTAGATGATGATGCTGGCAAGTGGCAACAATCTCCCAACGAAAACAACACAAACCGACCGATCAACTCAATTCTCTTCATTCCAATGACCCAATCCAATCAATATGTCGATCGATCAAGCAGCTAGCTAGCTAGCTGCACTATGACCGCGTATGCCGGCAGCACGACATGCTCGCCGCCGGCCGCCACGAGGAGACGGCATAGAGCGGCTTCTTATGCCAGCAGAAGAAGAAAAACCCATGGCCAGCGGCGTCGTGCCTCACCTCGTACGGCCCGGCCCACCCGCAGCTCTGCAACAGCTTCCCGGCCTCCAATGCGGCGCTATAGCTGATCCCCACCCTCTCCATCCCGGCCGCCTCCATCCGCGCCGCCCACTGCCTCGCCCGCTCGTGCCTCTCCCTCCTCTCCTTCCCCTCCCTCGCCACCACGCCGCGGATCTCCTCCCCGAGCAGAACACGCTCGACGCGGCCGCGCTCAGCCGGCGACAACGCCGAGCTTCGCTGCAGGCAGTCGAACAGCGACGCGTAGTAGTTGAGCGCCTCGTCGAATCTCTCATTGAACGCGACGCCGTTGTGGCTCGCCTCCTGTTCCGTCACCACCATGATCTTTGGGGAAAGCGACCTCACCGATGATAGGAAGCTCCCCAGCTTCGGCGCCGTCGTCGATGTTGCTAATGGAGAGTGGGGTGGCGTGTCGGGGCTCAGCTGCAGCCGCGTGTTGAGCTCCCGCTCGAGGAGTTCGCCGAAGCTTCTCGGGCTGGAACGCGCGATGATCTGGAGCGGGGTGAGTGCGTGCCTCCTCGCACCACCGTTGTTGTCGTCGGCGGTGGCGAGGAGGCGGTGGAGCTGGAGCACGACGCTGACGGCAAGCGCCTCGCCGGAACGGACGCCGAGGACGCGGTGTAGCGCGTCGAAGTCGTCCATCTCGTCGAGGCTCGCCTCCACGGCGTTGAACTGGAACGCGATGTCGAACGCCTCCGCCTCCTTGGACAGAACGGCGGCCATGTTCGCGAGGAAATCCTTGCTCTCGTGCACCGCTGTGATGCGGAGATGAGGCGGCCCCTCGCGTCGGCCGCGGAACGCGTGGAACAGCGCGATCCACTGGACCGGGTTCGCCGCCGGGCCGGAGAAATCGACGACGTGGACGAATCTCTCCCCTTCCATGGCCTCGAGGATGGCATGGTTCGTCGTCAGGTACGCGAGTTTCAGGAACGGGAGCGCGTCGAACATGTGGCGTCGCGCGGCGGTGACGAGGTGTGATTCGGCGGAGTTCGCCGCCGACGACGACAGCAGCGCGCGGGAGAGACCGGGCACGAGGTTGAGCAGCTTGCGAGCCAGCGCGTCGGCGAACACGGCGGCGAGGCGTTGCAGCGCGTGTGGCGCGTCGAGGGATGAGAGCTGCGTGATGTGCTCGAGGCAGAGGTTGGCGCGGTCGAACGAGCCGGCGGCCACCTCGGCGGAGCACTGGTACAGAAGGCTGATCAGACGCACGCTCTGATGGTCGTGGCTTAGCTCCTGCACCCATGAGCCGTTCGACGGCGAGAACGATGGTGAGAACACCGATGACGACGCCGGCGATGATGTCGCCGACGACAGCATGTCGTCCTGGAACATGCTCCGGTTCGTGCAGCACAGCCTCAATTGCTACCGATTTTCAGAGATTTGAAGCTTATCAAGCAATGGCATCATCGGTATGTCGCCATTGTGTTGTGGTTCGTTTTGTTGTATGTAGGTGCATGTCAAAGACAAATGTTGCAAGGTCAGGTGTTCCTGTTCGATGAAGTTGTCGTGGGACGATGACGAAGGGACAAAGAATAAGTGGATGCATCTTCGGATGGAACTAAGAGATGTCGTCTGTATCTTGGTGGAATAACTAAGGAGCTTGGAATCATTCTCTTGGAACTTATCTTCAGCATTTGGATCAGATGCTATCTGACAATTTTGAGATCAATTTCTTCCGCTCCCAGTCTATACGAAATTATAGAAGTCACATATGGTTGCTTTTGTTGCTTTGCTCCATGAAACAACGACTAAGCAGAGGATCAAATGAAGCTAATAGCTCCATAATCTGCATTCTTTGTCCAAACAAAACCTGGTTTGACAAGAAGCAAAGCTTCAGTTCTGTCTGAAGCTGGAAACGTCAATGTGTAGGTGCTTGCAAGATGGCTTTCTTGGAGCAAACGTTCGCATTTGTACCCAAGCAGCCAAGCTATTGTTTGACCTCCAAATTATTACCCTTTTGTCTATTTTGCAGGAAAATAACATAAAAGAAGACTGGCTACTTGACAAGTATTGTACATTGCATATATGGCCATATAGGAGCTTCTCAGCCTCTAAATCAGGCGCACAAACTTTTCATATGATGTTACTATATGCCAAAACTAAGTATTTTTTTTGGAACATGGCCACTTTGTAAACAGAGATAACTAAGAAATGATGGGCAGTCGATCAAGAATTGATGATGAATTAAGCATCTGTGCCCCCGCAAAAAAAAAAAGAAAAAAAGAAAAAAGAATTAAGCATCTGTGCCAATCCCATTCAGTCGGTTCCAATTTTCAGAAAATTAAAATACAGGCCTCTCAATTCTTTACATACTTCACACAAAAGATGTTTCTAGTGTCCGATATCATGTTTGTTTTAACCAGCGAACTTATATTAGCTTAGCATAATACAGGAGTCAGATCTTGCTGCAAACACACAATATCCTGAACAGAGCACCTACAGTTGGGCATTTGGGATGTCCTCTGTTGCTCCAGAATTGCCATTGACAGATGTCTACTGGGCTGGGCAAAATATCTGCCGTTGAACTAGCATATGCTCCCTGATCAATGAAGGTGATCCCATATTGGGTCTCCAAGCTGAGATAGAGTACAGATTTGTAGAACCCCAGCAAAGTAGAAGGCAGCATCTGTCTTCTTTGCTCTGGCAATTCTTCAAACCAAAGCTCAGCAACTTCTCTTTACCTTCCCTAATGGCACTGAAGCTAAGTGGTACATTGTCAAACCCGGAGCCTCCCATGTACATTGCCCACTGGTCCAGCCTCTCATGTCGTTCGTGCCGATGGACTCCCTCACACACCAGTATGTTTTTTATCTCTTCACCCAGGATCATCCTTTCCACACGTAAGCGCTCATCAGTGCTCCGTGGGTTGGCTGCAGCCGCTGCATGGAAGCTATCAAAGAGGGCGGCATAGTAGTTAAGTACCTCAACGAATCGATCATGAAACAACAAGGTGTTGTGGCTTGCATCTTGCTCCATTATCACCATGATGTTTGGTTTGAGAGATCGGATGGCAGAGAGTAATCTTGCCAACAATTTTGGTACATGACACGGAGGGGATGGTGTCTGTATATAGTGTATATAGTTCAGCGTGGAGGATGGACTGCACACAGAGCTAGCCATTTGTTTAATTTGAGTGAAATTGGACATTTGCTGAAGCTGAGCAATGCCAGTGGACCTCAAATTGTCATCAATGACAAGGAGGCGATGCATTTGTAGAGCACAGCTGATTGCAACCGCTGCACCATATTTTATCTGGAAGGTGCTACGGATATCGCTGAAATCCAAGGTCTCAAGTCTGCCTATCACAGAAATAAAATGGAAAGACACTTCGAGAGATTCAGCTTCCTTGGATAACAATGCCTGCATGTTGGCCAAGAACTCACCATCATCATGAATAACAGTAAGGTACAATTCAGGCGGGCCCTCTGGCCGTCGACGGAAGTCGTGAAGAAGCTTAATCCACTGCCATGGATGGGTGGTTGAGCAGGACAAGTCAACAATGTGGACAACCTGCAACTCTACTGTCATCAAAAGCTTAAAAGCATAACATACATAATCTCAAATTCTCAGTAATACTCTGGTCACAAAAAAAAATGCTAAAGGACAATTCTGCATGTCCTAAAGCCACTGTTCTTAAAAAAAAACTCAAGTTTACATACAAATATCAATTTTGCACACCATGTTAAACATTTTTTTCCTTTTTATGAAAATAAATGAAAAGAAAGTGTTGGACATTCTTAGCGAAGTCTACAGATAAAAAGTAACAAATACCAGAATGGTTATGAAATGACTTCAAAAATACCGGAACGCGACTTTCATACTGTTGTAGCATTTTATACATAGTTACTCATACTCACCATGTAATAATGATCTTTCTAAAAAATAGAATCTCTAATTTTAAAGTTTTAAACCTAAGACATGAAAGTTTAAAGACAACGCCTAATAACTACAGAATCTCTGATTGTTTTTCTCTTTAACACTTGTCACCAAAAATTTTACTATGTTTTGCAGGAGCAAATATTTACAGTGAAATCTACACTACTACATTTAGACCAGAATCATTAGAAAGCAACAGTGTTGACTCTAGTGCTTGCATCAATAGTGCCAACAACTCATTTTCTGGGAACAAGTCAGCATGCTAGAAAGTTTCTAGGGCCTGCAAAGAAAAAGGGAAATTCTACTGCTTGATATTCCCCAGATATTAAATTAGACAAAAGAACAAATTTAGCATCCAAATTAAGTGTGTGAAAAACATATGTTTCAACCACAAAGTAATGATGGATGCCGGCGTATTGGGTCAACTTTGTAAAATGGGAAGTATTTTGTACTCTAAAATCAAATGCAAAACATCTAACCTTTTCATCCTCCACAGCTTCCATGATGGCCTGGTTAATAGTCACAAAACCGGTGCTTAGGTAGGGGCTGAGGTTGGCGAAGTTGTACCAGGCAGCTCGGAGGCACGACTGCTCAAAGTAGTCAGATGGCTTGATCAGGGCATCAGCAAAGCCTTGGATGGGGGAGAGAAGGCGGTGGGCTAGGCTGTCTACAATGATTGTCGATAGGCGCTGCAACGGGCCATCAGCTATGGACGTGAGCTTTCTGATCTTCTGAAGGCTGCAATCAGTCTTCTCAAAGGATCCCTCAGTTACATGGGCAGCACACTCATACAAAATAGGCCCGAGCTGTGCCAAGTGATGCGCCATGCCCTGATCCCGTGTCTTTGGTCCATACATTATTTTCTTCTCTCCTGAGGAAGAAATGGGTTCACATATGAACTATTGTTGGATGAGTTAGTTGGGAGTAATATCTCTTGTTTTATGCACCGCTATGTGCATAGCACTGTGTCTCTAACTCATCAATTAACAGATAGGGACAACATAAAGGGTTTTGTTTCAGTATAGAATAGCATCAGGCAATTTGGAAGTATTCATTATAAATGCATAGTTTGACATATTGACATGTCCGCAATGGAATGAATACTATAGGAATGTTCAGGTTGATCCCTTTGGTTTCTTCATATCCGCCAGTTAGCAACCAACAAACTTTGGGGTCAATCTCGTTGGACTACGGAATACTATAAATGAAAATTCTAGCAAACTTCTATCTTTAATAACTTACATAGTGTGAAATCTTATACCATGATGGGCTCCCAAACTGTGATATTTCCGAAAGAAATGTGGCACATACATAGTATGGGAAAATATATGTAGGACAATATAGGATATACTGTTAAGTGACAATATCTTTGCAGTTTTGATGCCGCCAGCATTCTTAGTTGCTAAGTAGCCTGTTGGTTGGACACAAGTTTCACAGGCTGGCAAACCCAACCTCCCTATTGGCCAGGCCCAAAATAACTGGTTTGTAAGATATTGACCTTAACAAGGGACTTACTTATTCATTGGTCCTTATTCTTGATTAGTATATAATTGCATTATTTTACACCACATAAAAGGTAGAGAGACTCTACCTTGTAACCATTGTATTAGTACTGGGAATACATACATAGAACTGCATTGTGTTTTCCTTAGGGTTTAGCCCAATGACATCATAAATAATAAAAATAGCATTTGATCAGAATCACCTTTTGTTGATTCCATACATTTGGCGATCCTTACCTTAATAACAACTTGTTATGGTATATGATAATCCACCGAGTCACAGACCACAATATTGACATCTGTTACAGTCTTACAGAATGATTTAATCTAAATTAACATTTCATCCACAACATTTCACAGCACAGATTAAAGCTGCAATTAAAGGAAATATTAAATTGTTACCACGACAGCGCTGATCCGGATTTAGGGAAGGGCAGGCTTCGGCCGGGTCAGGGAAGCGGCAACCCTGGTCCGGCTCTGGTCGTCGCCGCGCGACGGCTCGAGGGGAACGGGGTTCCTGCGCAAATCCGCCGAGGAACCCGCATCATGCCGCTTCGGTTTGGAGAAGAGATGCAAGGACTTACCGGTGGGGAACTGGGGACTGACGGACGCCGCCGCCGCCGCCGCCGGACGGGCGACGCGACATGGCGGAGAAGAAGGGTGGGGGAGGAGAAGGCTCAAAGGTTGTGTCCCTTTGGGCCCAATCCTTTTCAGTTTTTGATGGTTGATTTGACCTTTTGGGCTTAGAGACCATAAGAAATGGCCAATCTCAAGCAAATCGAAATGGCCATACTCTCCATCACAGAAAAAAGGAATCGAGTTTGATCATATTTGCAAATTTTCATAGCTTTATACAAGTTGAAATTCACATAATTAAAATTCAATAAATCTCACAAAAAAATGGAAGAAAAAAAATACTTTATACAAATAAATTCTCCTCCGTCAGGTTATCTCTGACACGAATAGCCCATCAAAACTATGTACCGTTGCTATCGATCACCAATTCACCATGGCTCGGCACTGACATGTACTCGTTCCTCTCTGAATCTGACCCCAATCCTCTGCTCGCCGTCGGCCGCCATGCCGAGATCGCCTCAGCCCCAGATCGCCTCACCATGTCGTTCCCCTGCCTGATGGCGTCGTAACTGAGCGGCACGCCGGCGAACCCAGCCATCTCCATGCGCGCCGCCCAATGCCGCTACCGTTCATGCCGCTCCCGCCGGCGCGCGCCCTCCCGCAGCAGCACGCCCTTCATCTCCTCGCCGACCACGACACGCTCCACCTGCGCCAGCTCGTCGGCCGCCCACACGTGCGAGTGCGACGCCGCCGCAACGGCAGCGGCGTCGAGGCTATCGAACACCGCGCCGTAGTAATGGATTGCCTCGCGGAAGGAGACGCCGTTGTGGTCCGCGTCCTGTTCCGCCACCACTACGATCTTCGGCGACAGCGACCGCACCACCGACAAGAATCTCGCTAGCGGTGCCGGCGCCTCGTGGTAGTGAGGTGCCGTCGTCGACGGCGGCGGCGACACGAACGCCAGCGCGTGCCAGGGCTTCGGAAATGGAAAGAGTCGTCCTTGTGTTTGTACTGCTCGCCGTCGCCATGTGCTGGAGCTGCGCGATGCTCGCCATCTGGTTCAGATGGGTTGTGCGGCGAGATTTATACATCGCGTCGTCACCATCAGCGGCAAGGAGGCGATGCAATTGCCACGGCGATTCGCTTCCGTGGCCCGTCGCCGGTGGCGGTGGCGAGGGCCGTGGCGCGCGCGAGGGAGCGTGTGGCCTTCTCCATGGGCCCAGTCTACATGGGCCGCGCACTCAAGAAGAGCCTGGCCCATCTTCTGGTCCAGCCCATCTCTATGAGCCCATGGCCCATACGACGACCAGAGCGAGAGCGCCGGCGACCATGGAATCTTTGTAACAGGCCTGGCCTAAGGAATCTTTGTATTCCTGCCCATCATGGTCTCAACTTCGCCTACATTTGTACAATAGCTTTCTGCTGATGAATTGCTGACAAAGCATATAGATGCATGATCATTTCTCAATTAGGCCTTATACCTTCAAAACATGACTATCATAATTTTTGTCAGTTCTCCGGTGCGTGTGCATTACTGCAAATCTCTACTGTTCATAATGGTGACATACTGATGTCTGATATTTGGGGTGGAGTAGCAAATAATATGCATGAAAGGAGAGAGAGATAGCAACAGCATTATTCACATGAACAGCAGCAGTAGTACTTTCACTAGCTAACTTTGTGCGTTCAAGTGAATAAGGCTTCCCAAAATTTTTCGCTCAAAAACATCACATCGAATATTTGGATACATGCATGAAGCATTAAATATAAATAAAAAATAAAACTAATTACACCATTAGTCTGTAAACGACGAGACAAATTTTTTGAGCCTAACTATGCCATGATTAGCCATAAGTGCTACAGTAACACATATGTTAATGACGGATTAATTAGGCTCGAAAAATCCGTCTCGTGGTTTCCAGGCTAGCCGTGAAATTAGTTTTTTTATTCGTGTCTAAAAACACCTCCCAACATCTAGTCAAATGTCTAATGTGACCTTTTCGCGAAAACTTTTCACGAACAAACAAGGCCTAGGATGATATGCATCAAATTAAACTAAGTAATTAATTGCCGCTAGCTACACTAACAAGGAGTATTAATACATCCAACAGGTGGCCAACGACATAATTAAATGTTGTAGCATAGACAGAGTGGTGTTGTAGGATTGCGCTAGTTATCCATAGTTCCATAGATGCGTATAGTTTCTCTATTTTCCCAGTGTATTATATATTTATACTGTAGTACTATATCTTATTGTCTGCACATAAGACACTGTATAGTTGACATCAACCACTGTTCCCGGTCTCTCTGGCAAATAAGATGCTGAAGTAATTGAAGTGAACTACCACTAATAAAAGTGTGCTGGTCTTCTGTACACTTCAACTGTGGTCAAAGCATATATACCATCATGCAGTTAGTTATATTCAGATCGATAAAAAAAATATATACGCCAATTCACAGCTGCAGACTGCAGAGAGATGTATGAGAGCAACTGAGAGCAAGCAAGTATGGCTGTATGGATCGAGCAGCGGCCGGCATGCATGCATGGATGTGTATACTTTTACACGGACGATCGGACAAGCTCAGTTTGCAGCATCATGCAGCTAGAAATTAAACAGAAATACGTCTACGTGAAAGATCTTTGATCAGCTTCAGAAGCGTTAGCAATCACGTACGGATCGCCAACTGTTCAATCTGCTATATAAGTATAGGTAGCTGTGTGTACGTGTGAAATGTCCTGTCTGCGTGCACCAAATTTAAGATGAACCGAGTCGGCCATATATTATATGCAAATATCAGTGCATCCACTGTTTGTTCAAGAGAGAGACGCGCGAGTGTTTAGGCACATTAGCACATAATATAGCTAAGCAGCCTAGCTGCCTAGCAGGAGCTAGGCACATTAGCACATTAGCCTAACTGCCTAGTGAGGAAAAAGAACGATCGAGAGAGATAATTAAGACGATACGTTCTCCCCTTTTCCCTGAGGAAGTCAAATATACTAGGATGGTGAGAAGACCACACACACATGGTCAACTGATTTTCCAGCACGATTAAGGGTGCGTTCGTTTGTTTGGGTTGAAAAGTTTCGCATATTGGAATAGTAACGCACGTAAAATGAGAAATATCATTAGCACACATGATTATATGAGTATTAGCTATTTTAAATTTGAAAAATGGATTAATGTAATTTTTTAAAATAACTTTCGTGTAGATTTTTTTTAAAAAAAACACACCGTTTAGTGGTTTAAGAAGCGTGCGTACGAAAAAAATACAGAAAAACACCGTGCAAAGTTGCCGGCACTGTTTATTTTGCAACAAATGAACAGCCCTTAATTGTTGTTGCCATATTAGGGGCTGCTCGAAACAGCGGAAAGGGTGGCTGTTGATTGCTTTTATTCTTGTTTTTTATTAGCACGTTTTCTGAAGGGGCTTCTTTATGGTACATAATACTAGCCTATACTAAGCTTATACTAGTGAATCAACGGTCCAGATTAAACGTAAAGAAGCCCTTCAGAAAACGTAGTGATAGCTATAACTAGTGTATATCCGTAGTATGGTATAGTATAGGGTATTTTAGGAAGGAAAATATAATCTTTTGGGCCTAATCCAGCCCGTTTCCCTCTTTTCCTCCCTTCCTCTAGGCCTAACAACCCAACACAAGGCGTGGCAGGTGGGGGACGCATGGGAGGTCGTACATCTCCCACCTCCAGCCACAGCGCCCCGATACGTAGCCGGAGCTCCACCGTCGCCGGCCGTCGGCCGCTCTCCCTCCCCGTGACATTGCTCTTTGAATTAAATATAAAAATCGGATCCCCTCCTCTCCCTCATCAATTACCACATGATTTCCATCTTCAATTTGGCCTTAAACCGACGGTCTTCTAAATTCCGGCCATCAACGGTGACCACCATCCAGCGAAATTAAGATGAGTTGGAGTGGAATTTTATAGGGTTATTAAAGAGGATAACATGAAGGTTTTGTTTTTTCATTTGGTTCGAAGAAACATGCACTGAGGAGGGAGATCGGGCAGTGCCTACGGTTCCTGCTTCTACCGGCCATGGCAGCGGTAATCGGGATGAAGACGACGCCCATGCGGTCCGGAGGAGGAGGATGGCATGGTGGGTAATTAGGGGATGGCATGGTGGGTAATTAATTAAATTACATGATCAATTATCATAATACACCTAACAATCAACGGTCGGATTTCATCTATACTATCCCACCTATTACTAGTATGGTGTACCGTAAGGGAGCCCTTTCTGAATGACTAAATGGTGTGTGTTTTTGAAAATTTTCTACATGAGAATTGTTTAAAAATCAAATCTACTTTTCAAATTTAAAATAGTTAATACTCAATTAATCACGTGTTAATGATATTTTTTGTTTGGCATGTGACACTGTTCCAGATGGGTAAAAGGCTGAACAAGCACTTAGTTGAACTGATAGGATCTGCATATATAATTGAAGAAATGTTTATAATAAATTGATGGAACTCCCCTAGTTGAATTCCAAATGTTTCGTTTGAACATGGTTTTAGTTAAGCTTTTGAAACATTATAAAATATCTTTTCATATTAATGAAAATAATATAGATAGATATATGTCTTGAATAAAATACTAATACATTATAATCTAGTAAACTGAAAAGTACTAGGGCTAACAAAAATGAATAGTGTTAAAAAAAATATACGCGTCATATTTATGGTGTAATAAATTGATAATTGTAACGAAGTTTAATTTTCGAATCCAAAAAACAGATTAATAGAGTATCAGTAAAAAATAGATTGCGTAAAAATAGATTGTCATATACTGCCGTACACCGAATCCCCATCCATCGGTCTTACGTACACGTATATGCATATCAACCAAGCCAACCAATCAGTCAACTCCGTACAGCATCCATCTCTCCATGAGCCAAGTCGCCGACTTGTACTCCACGATCGATCCATCCATACACACGTATGCACAAACCATCACCATGTACGCCGCCTTGCACGTAGACCACCACCAAGCCAACCATCAATACCATGCATGCACGTACACATGCATACATCCGTGTACAGTACCCCAAGTACCGTAGCACCTCAATTCTTCTCGTAATTCTTCGACGCTCGCACACACGATTTTGCGAAGCCCGTAACGAACAACACCCACACGGTGTCCCTCCACCGTGTGTCATCTTTCGTCAACCTCATCACCCGGCATCCTCGATCGCTCCGGACCTCTACTCCTCCCTGAGTATAGTCCCGATCCCACCGTTGACCTAAGTTAACCCCAAGACATCTGACTCTAGTCCAATCCTGTCACATGACCTCCCGACTGCTCCAGACCTCGGTTCCTCCCTG